>JAPMOB010222311.1:0-10612 GCA_029875015.1 Lepomis gibbosus | reverse complement strand
AGCGCTACTACTTAGACTACAGGCTCTAATCATAAAAAGGATAATTTAAGTGAGCTCAGGTTAAGCAGCTGGGATCTTAAAATGGTGGTCAATAACAAAATGAGTCTGTATTCAGCTCCATTTACTAAATGACTGGGACAAAACATAAGGCACTTAAAATATGTGTGTGGGGGGGAATGGCTTTTGCCGCCTTTCCTAACTGTCTGCCTCATAGCCCATTTTTCATGCCAAAGTTAAGCTACAGATGAAGCTGAAACTCGGGAAATCTAATTTTACTCCTGAGTTACTCCAGAGCCCTCATTACCAAAGCAGGATACATCGAGTGGCATGATGACTTCTTGTAAGTGTTTGACTAACATGCACATAACATTTATAACAAACAAAGTCTAGTTGCTTGTACAAACTCTGTTAAAGTTAGTCTATTAGTCTGCCCTTTAGGAATCCATGCCAAATAATAAGTCCATATTTTTACATCATTTGTCAGTCCATGTACTTGCCTATTTCTCTTAAATGACTTGTTAGAAATCAAGGACATTGTTATTAATGTCAAAAACAAAACATTAAAATTCTGACTTGACTGAGTACAGTGAGAAGCTAATCAGTCCCCTACATGTACATTTTATATCATGTGCAGACTGTCAGTCCCGTACGTGTACATTTTGCTTCGCGTGTTTTATCAGTCCACTATGTGTACATTTTGTATCAAGTGTGGACCACTACATTTTGAACTACTTGCTCATTGGGGTAATCATTCTTAGACATTTAAGGAAAGGCAATAATTTTAAGGTAGCTTTATAATTTAAAAAAAAACACTACTAGCAATTGACCACAGAGACAAAATAAGCAATTAAAGTATCAATAAATATTGCTCCCACCTAGGTGCATCAGAGATTTGACTGAAGAAATACGTGTCCTTAACGTCCGTTTTTTTGCCTCAATAGCTGTTGGCAATGTTGACACGCATATCACGTGACACACCCAGCAAATCAATGAATACATTTTAGCTTTCAATCGAAAAACGTTAGTCAGTGGCGACCCAGGTGGACAAATTGATAGGAAACAGAAAAGATGGTGGCAGGTCATTAAGTGACCACCAAGAACACTAGGATATCAACCCTTTAATAGCAAACGTAACGTTTATAACGTTACAAGGCTCAAAAAACAGTGCAGGGACTGAATCATGTGGACTGGGCCTATTGGCTCACTGAATCAAAGACGAAGATGACCGTTTAATCAACAGAAAATAGGGGGTGCTGGCATAACATTACAAGTCAGGGCTCCGGGTCCTAGTAGGCTGTGATTAAAGATTTACAAAAAGGACTAATATTATTTCACCCTAAGTGATTTTGGAAAACGTGGCCCAGGTCAGTGAAAACGAGTTAAATAACGTTGACTAGTCACCAATGGATGGCATCACTTAATATCGTTAGGATAACCTAAAAAGGTACACAAATGTGAGTCAGTTAACGTCCATACAGAAAACATTAGGTTACTGAACCCCCGTACGTTTTAGATTAACGTTAGGGCTCATGTGACCCATTGTATTTGCTAACGTTTGGCAAATACCAAAATGCCTTTCTGTAAAACAGTGACGGACAAGAGGTCTCGAAAAAAAAATACATACACCGTGAACTGCCGTTTCTTAGTTAACTTCAGTAAACAAAAGAGCTGGTCAATCGTCTAAAAGGATTTTGCAACTCCAAATTAGCTAACGTTACATTTGTCGCTAGCAACAACACCATAGTGTTGATATGCGAGTAACGTTATCCCACTAACGGTAGATAAGGGAATTTAAATTCTGCATTAGTGGCAGCTGCAAATAGTATTCGACATCAGAAACCAATAACATTAACAAAGCAGGAATCGGATGAACATTTTGATTGTTCGTAATAAGGGCAAAGTCTAACGTTACATCTTCAACCCAACATGGCTGACACAAAATTCTTACCTGTGGAGGCACTGGCTCGCCAACAGCTCAACAGAAGGGCACAGACAGCCCACAGTAACTTCATGTTCGGTAATTTAGTATTTACTAAATCGTCGAATAAACAAAATTTTACACTACAGTTGGCTGAGTCTCCTTCCTCCTTTCCGTGTGAACTTCCAGCGAGATGTAGGCGCTGAATGTGTAACTGCGGAACCGATCAAGCTGGTCGTCCTCTAGTTGCACCTCACGCATACGCCCTGATCAGCACGTACTTATGACGCATTGTTTAGGGGCGTGGTCACGTCGCCATTTAAACTTGTTTAATGATCATATTCTTACGTAATTTGAGCAAAACCATAGACTGCATGGGCAAAACATTTAATATACTCAGTTTAATGTTTCATGAAAAACACACGCACAAAAAACACTTGTCAAGTGGTGATTAGTTGCCATACCCACGGATGATTTTTTCAAAGAAACATTCTTTATTCCTTATTATTCCTTTATATTTTGTCATTTTTATATTTATACAAATGCTCTCCCCCTGTAATGTGTTTGGACCTATGGTTTGGACAACACAAATCCGGAGTTATGCAAATAAATGTCACATTGTTTTGTTTTTATTTTACACAGTTTGATCAGTATTTTATAATTAGTATCTGTTTATTCCATATTTATTTTTAAATCCATTTTTGACAACTGAGTGTTTACATCTACATCTAGTACCTAATCACCATTATTTGGCAATACAGCTCTTTTGGATTCTGAAGAATGTCTCAAAAAAGTATATAGGACTATTGAAGTCTTATTATTAGTCTAATTGCATATTCACAGGACTAAGTTGCAAGTCAGCCCAGGTACTGAACATCTATTTAAATATTTTCACATTGTCACAAGATCCTGTGTGTAGGATTCAAATTCATATTCACAATGTTAGATAGCTAAAATGGTAGCTCTACACATTGAAAATATAGTAACTCAATATTAAAACAGCTTGCCATATAACAAGGTGCACCGTGTATGCACTGTTACCCACAAAGGAAACAATAAGTTGTGAATGTGAATCAACAATTTCACATTGTAAAGTCAAACTCATGGCCATAAGTCAAGCGTATGGTCATCTAGCTAGACAAACGGTCTGTCCACAACAATCCCCTCAGATTAAAAGGCCTTTGAACCTAATACCCAGAGGAGAAGAGAGGTACAATGTAGAGGAAATACGCCCATGTGGATAACAATAAAAGGAAGCAGAATGTATTGGTTTATTGATAACATTTAATAGGCAAGTACCCTGTCAGAAGATTTAATATGGACTGTTTACTATCTGTAGATCAGGCCTTACTTTGAAAGTACAAAACAATCTCAAAAGTGTATTATGCATTCTAATCACTTGCAGCAGAGCTCGCCAAGTATGTTATTGTTCCCTGGTTGACACTCAGCTGTTCTAAGAGCCTATAACTTGTCTCCTTGCCAATTTTTTTTTACCATACCATTATCTTCATTTGGCAAAGTGATGTTCAATGCTTATTTGTTTTACCAATTAACTAATTTGAACATTTCCTCCTTGTTTTTACTGCATCCCATCAAGCATGTAACCACAGCACCACAGTGTGCAGAAAAACAAGAGAATTTGCCCTAGTGGTGTTCAGACTTAATGTAAACACATTTGTCCTTGAAACAAGCTCAGTTTAGTTATGGTCTTTGAGTCCATTTTGTAACTGCTGTTGCTCTTTATTAGACCTTCAAAGACTATACACACGCTGGAAATCCTTAACATGAATTTTGAGCAGCGGCACCCAGTCATCTTTATTTTCATATTGTTCATTTTCTTGGACACAATCATAATGCAAACCAATACTTGTTCAACTGGCAACTTTAGAAAATATCTAAATTGACCTTGAAGTTAAAATGCACAAACGCAGTGGACAGTGTTTAAGCTGATCCACATTTCAGGCTTGCAGATAAAACGTTAAAAATCCTTACGCGTATAGTTTAGCAATGACTATCTTCATTATCCAAACAGCAAAAATTACTGCAATCTGACGTTTCATTTCAAGTGCAAAAAAAATTGGACTTGGTGTAGTCTCAGGTAATCTTAAAACAGTAAGTGGATGTTGACACTAAAATAATTTCCTAATTCCACAAACTATTGTTATTCAGTGTTGACAACTTAAGGAATCAACTGTAATATCTGTCCTAACCATGAAGACACAAGTGCACACTTGAACAATGCACTACAGTGCGCTTTGGGTCATTTCATCTGAGATATGAATACTACTTATAAAAAAAGGAATAACTGTACACTTGTTTTTTTTTACTTCAGTGGCAAAAGCTTGATTTTAAGTCTTACAAGTATGGAGATTTTTTTTTTTTTTTAAAAACAACTGTCTTGTTGTCCCGAGTCTTCTACCTTTGGATTCCTTTGTTTTCTCATCCTGTATGAGGTGATTCAGAGCCCCATGAAGTTTCCATGCTTCTCCACATCCTCCCTGACAGAAGTTGCACTCCAGGCCTCCGCCCTTCCCTTTGTTCAGATTCCCGATGAAGGTGGGAGCAACAGGACGGGCAGAAATACATGGACCTCATGTATCACTTACCCCTGAATCAGACTCGAGTGCTCCTGGCGAGATGCGCTCAGGTCTCGACCCTACAGCGGGGAGAGACTAGAGGTCACCGCTCTGAAGTACAGCAACCTACGAGCTATAAACAGCTCATAGAGTTGTAAGGACAAATGGTTCTCTATGAGTTATCAGTGGAGTTCTCGTTGCTGGTCGAACTTGAGGACTGAGGGGTAGAGGAAGACGATGAGGATGAAGAGGACGAGGTAAAATTCATCCCTGACAGTTCTGGAGGATTTGTTGCCGTGTTCTGTCCACTCAAGCTTTTCCTGCACACTGGACAAGTGTCATGCTGGAGAAAAACAGTGATAAAAATATGACGCTGTGTTAAGTGTCAATGTGTACCTCATTACCACATTGTGAATATTTAAGTGTGAAGTGCATTAGATTGTTCATGTCTTTTACCTGTTCCAGCCAGGGGACTATGCAATCATTGTGGAACATGTGATTGCATGGGAGCTGCCTCACATTTTCTCCAACACTGTAATCGTCTTTACACACTGGACATTCCAGGCCTGAAGCTGAAAGACAAAACATGGTCTAAATGTTAAATATGATCTGTCAAGTATTTTTTGGATTGACAAAAGGTTTACCAACAGCGACATTACATCAAGAACTATCAATGACATAAGTCTTTAATACCCACACAGTAAAGCCCTGCCATGTCTGCAAAATTTGAGATGAATTGAGAGATGAACAGCTTTATAAGAGAGGGTTGGATGCTGAGCTGTTGGTCTAACTTGGCTTTAGCTATGTAAAGTCACAGTTGCATAACCAGCTTTCTAAAACCTGATGTGATGTGATGGGTGTGTTAAGTAACTAGGATAATTATAAAACCACCAGATTAGGATAGGGCATTTCATTTTCTTTTCTCTTTTTTCTTTTTACAGAATCATGCCTTTGAGGGTACTTGAGTTATTAACTCAAAACTGAAGCCTGAAGTCCACTGCAATATAATAACAGCATGCAACCATCTGTTGTAAGGGAAATGATGCTGTCCAAGTTTGCAAATAATACAGCCTATCTATCAATATTTTTTTAACTTACCAACATGCTCATCTGTAATTTGTACTGTAGGAAGACTTTTTATTTTATCTCTATCAGCAGGTGGGGGTCCTGTGTTCTCAAACTGGTTCAGTAACTAAAGATGAGAGAAAAAAAGATTAGAAAAGAAATTAAATTAATTGTTATATTTATGTCTGTAAAGATAAATGAAAATCCTACCTTTTGAATAAGCACAATAAATAAATAAAACATTAAATAAAGCTTTCTTAAAAATACCTGAGTTATAATTGCATCTAGTCCATTAGCACCCCAGGCATAATCCATAGGATTTGAGTGAAGAACACCCCTTTAAAAAAAAAAAGGATTAAACGTTAGATAGAACGGTTAAGAGGCACATTTTGTTAAGAATTTGTTTTCTTTAGCTCTCTTTCAGAGGCTTACCAGGGTCCAACACCGATATTTGGCATTGCAGTAGGTGCAATTATTCCATTCACTAGTTGCTGAATGATTCTACAAAAGAGAACACACAGTTATGATACAGATGTAATGAGGGAGAAATTAAACTGTGTCGCTATGAGGAGAGTCTTTAAATTAGCTCAAGCACAAGCGGGATCTGGGTCACAAACTATGCTCCTCACCCCTCTAGTGTGGGAACTCCCTCGTGTCTCCCTGCTTGTCGTCTTGAACCGTGACGACTTCTCGGTTGCCTGGCACCATATCGTTGCCGTGATGCCGTTTCCCTTTCCCGCCTGTTTTCAGCATCCCGGTTGTCCTCTGTTCCCAGTCCAGCCCCGAAATCAAAGCGGTCATCAAAGACACCCAGGGCAAACTGGCCATAGCCAGAAGGGAATGTAAACAAGTGCTGGTCCGCATTCTGAGATAAAAACAAAACAAACAGGTGAAAGTACACTGAAAAACTGGGTACTGTAATCTTGATGGTATAAAGCAGTGAAGCTTTGTGATTTCTCTATTCACCAGCAACTACGTATGGTCAATACCACACACCTGAAGCTTTGAGAGTTCTGTGGACTATCTGGTCAAATTTAAACCCGATGGAAATATTCTGAATTTCCCTTTTTAATGAGGGAACAGTAGGGCTGGGTGATATGGCCAAAAATGTTATCACAATAAAAGCATGTCATTCGATATGGATGATTAACACGATAAATGTCTAATTATTTCTTTCAAGTTTAAAGACAGATTTTTGAATAAACCAGATGGTTAATTGTGTGGTTTTATTCTTCAGAGACAGAATGAACAAACACTTCATGCCAGTGGAACACTTCACAGATCTGAGGTAGAACAACAAAACAATTATGATAAAATCTTTTTCCAAAAACTATGATTAGTGAATCTTTTTTCAGTCTCTTTTCCTCAACAAAATAAATATCCTAATAGATAACTTAAGTGCTAATTTGTAATTTTCAAATGAATTAAATCAAACATCTATTGACAATATCCTAAACACTTGTCATATTGTTATTGAGGAATGTGATAAAATTATCATTATTGTTTTATTGTCCAGTCCTAGGTAACGTAGTATTTGTCAGTAAAAAGTCTTCCTACAGAACATAAAAAAAATAAATATCAAATTTAGGATATTTCTTATATTTGGGCAGCCCAATCCAATTCAATGTAGCACTATGATAAAGAGTGAGACTGTGGTTGGTTGCAAAAGCAGAAGTGGAAACCCCAAGATGACTTCTACCATTTCCAGTACAAGATCAGCAAAAAACATCAGCGGAAACAATTTTAGGAAATTCTGACAATGTTTTGCAACAGTGTAGTAGGACAGAGAGAGGTGATTTAGAAAGGAATAGGTTAGAAACCTCAAATGGTGTTTGGTTCTGGGGCCCGCTCGAGATGGTAGATGTGGAGCCATTGTCAGCACTAAACAGGGGGGGGGGAAAGTGACAAAGTTATGTCTCGACTTAGTAATATTAACAAGTTATTCCACTATACGTCATAGTGTCATAGTGTCCACCACTCTACGTCAACAGTTGTTATGATATTGTGTTTTTCTGTGTCCTGTTTCTTTCCCTTATCCTCGCCCCTCCACCTTCTGATTTCAAATGTGAAGTGTATCGGCTGTGCTTCCAGTATTACCTGTACCATCTTGAAATTCCATGTTTATAGTTACAGGGATAAAAAACGGCAATACAACATTAAGCTGTCCAAAGGAAAGAAAGATATCCATGCTATTGTTGTCGAGTTCTGCCCAAAGTTAATTTACCTTTATTAAAGGGTCACTTCAAATATAAAATTGCAACTCTGCTCTGCAGCTTTATAATGGCATCTATTAGCACAAGCAACTAAGTGTTTCACATCAACAAATTGAATCTAAATCACTTTGAGAGTCAAAACAACAGTTAATGTTTACAGTTGTCACCTGGATTTGAATACAATCATTCATGTGATAAATTCTTGTATGGAGGCAAAGACGGCATATGTTGATTGTTTGCAAAGAGATCAGATCACTCTTATGTTGATAGCCTTTATAGGTGCTTGTGTAAAACTGAGTGCTTTTATCCTACATGTCAGAAATTGTGTGTTGGTGGGTGACAAACCTATGAAGATAAGATAAACATTTAAAAAATAATAATTTCCTTTACAAAGACTATTTGAGGAATTTCATTAAACATAATAAACGGTGGCAGTTTTTGAATAAGAAAACTGTACACTTAATATACACACCTTCTCTCCTCCAGCAGCTCCTCAATAAACCCTGACTCACATCTTGGACATGTGTAATCCTGAAACAAACAAAAAGTAGTACAAACCAACACAGACTAATCATAACAAGCTCAACTACCTATTTTATACAGTCACTGACATTTAAATTATTCACTTCTCATTTAAACCAGTGATTTTGTTTTATTTTTGTTACTTGCACAGCCTATTAGTGTGTGGCAAGTGTAAACTGCAAAGACAACTCTATTGATGGCGTAGCTGGACAGTGAAATAAAGAAGACAGAAGATGATAATCATTTTTCATATGAATAAACCTAAGATCCATAGAAAAATAGTGTGAAGTGTCTGGAGTGTGCTGTTGGGCAAACAACCCCCACTTGTCCCATTTATTGTGGCATTACACCAACAAATTTGGTGACATTGCAAATCTCTACTAGGACACCAATCTGACAAAAGGGGCTCACTAGAAGATGCACAGGATTGAAGTTAGCAAGCCCTCACATCCCATCCTGTTGGGACACTGTTGTAAGTATCCTGACCAGTGCAGCGATATCTGGTATGGAAACTGTTGTCTCTAAGTCCCTTTAGCAAAATACAGAGGACAGCTGAGAAATTTGGTTTCTTGCCCCTCCATTCAGGACATCTACCGATAGAGATTTTTAGGAAAAGCCTCCAAGTAGTGGATGGCACAGCATCAAACTCAACCACCAGAATAAGCAGCAGCTTCTTCCTACAGGCTGCCAGACTGTTTAACACCTTACAGCAACAAACAGAATTTTTTACACCTTATACATAGAAGTTGTTTTTTATGTTTCATTGGTTTCATACCCTGATGCTGATGTAAATCAGCTGTATTTTTATGATCGAAATGACAAATGATAAAGTTAAGCTTAAACTAATACACGGGCTATTCAAAACAAGAAATTAGCACTTGCACCACTATATGAGGTCTAATGTGACTACAGGTCATTACCAGCAACCTACAGAAAACTGTGGCTGATCTTTTACATTGTGAAGGACACATTTTCACGTCTGTGACAGATCATTCTAGCCTGTGACCAGCATGTCACTTGTGAACCTTATTGAATGGCACAAGAAGAAAAGGACGTAGTGGCATTGTTTCCTCATTCACAGTAGTGATTATGAATCCAGTACGTAAAGTCTTAAGGCAGACTAGTGTAAACAGCGTTTCATTAATTCAAGAAATAACGTTACATGCAGTCGATAATTATACGCGATCCCAGTGTTACAGTTAACGTTGTTGCTAGTCAATATAACGTTAGCCAACGTTCTAACTATAGAACAGTTAGGCTAATATGCCTCCCAAACCCACAGTCATCAACACATGATCCAGGCAAACGTTGCTACAAATTATGCAAGAAAGATGGCAGTAGTCTGCGTATAATGACTAAGCAGTTCGAGTTTGTATTCTGATGGATCCACTACTTAGATAACAAGCACTGGTCGCCTTTAATAGCGAGATAAACGGGACCTCGTAGCAGCCTGCTAATACTGTTAGCATGCTAACTGTTGGCCCCGCCGCTACAACGAATTCTACAAAAGTAACAACAACACCACGGTGGTTTTAATCATTCCAACCGTCTCTATATTACTTTCTGTCTGTGGTACTTACGGGAAGCCGAGGACTAATCTCTGCTGAGCATCTGTGACAAAAGAACAGGCTGGGCCATGGAGGAGCTTCAGCCATCTTTAGCCACTAAACCAGACTGGGAAGGACTACGGAACCCCGAAAAGGTCAATGTTAACCTCCTAGAAAATACGGCAACCATGTGACTGAAAGGACCGCGCTGCATAGATAACATTCAAATGTAGTACTGTTCATGAGAAAAGGTTATGTAAAAGTAAAAGTAAAAAGCAAAAGAGCGGAACATTACTGGATATATGATAGACAAGCTATATGCCTCGTATATACACATTAGCATTTATGTGGATTTTTTAAAGTGGACATTATATTTCAATACTTTGTTTTACAATAGGTGTACACATAAGGAACAACTAGCTTATTAAAGAGTAAATAGTTGAATTATTAACTTATTTGTATTTGACAACCACCAACAATTCGGTGTGTTATAAAGTACAGCCACATGGTGGTGCTTTTGTGTATCAAGTGTTGAAGCGTGTCACTGTATTTCACATTGTAGTCAGAGACTGAGGAGGATACAATAATCTCTTGGTAAGTTTCCACTGGAATTTATTAGATCTTCAGTCAGGTTATTAAAAGGTGGCAAAAACAAGTTAAGGTGTCATACTGCACTATTTGTCAATATGTATATATTGTTTTGTTCATAGTGTGTATGTTAGTGTTGTCTATACTGTAGTTTGTGTCTGATTTTATTTTATTATTATTTTA
>JAPMOB010222310.1:0-11024 GCA_029875015.1 Lepomis gibbosus | reverse complement strand
GGCTTTGACAAATTGAGTTTATGTTGGAGTCTGTGTTGTGGTGGGAGCAGGTCTTTCTTAGTGTTAGCAGACTCCATGTCATAAGTTGCCGTGTCGTCGCTGCTGAGTGCAAAGTAGACACAGCGAGAGGCTCGGGAGCGCGCATGCTGGTGTCACTGGATTTTGCGGAAAATCCGACCCGGAGCCTTTGAATAGGAATAGGAAAACCTGCCTTCAGAGTTAATAGCCAAACCCGGCAAGTGGATCATTTTAATGTCAGATTACAACCCCTTCACACACAGGCAATAAAAGGAAAAGGATTCATATTAGTAGAAAAACTACATACAGCCCCTTTAATTTGTTCATTTAAAATTATGACACAATCTAATCTAACACATCTAATATAATACATAAAATGACACAGCTTCAATGCGCTGAGGTGATCAGAGTGAACAGGTTCATGCAGTGAGGTTTGTCCACACTGTAAATCTAAGGAACATTAACTGCTGAATTGCTTCTATTCTAATATCTTGGGTAAGTGGTAACGACTGCTGAGACACAACCATAAGAGTGTAAAGTGGAGAATGTGGGGTACTTGTGAGAGTGTGTAAGCATGTGTATGTGATGATGAAAGGCTTAGCTCATTGTCCATATTTTTCTAGTACTGAATATTTAGTTGATTAGAGTATACTGTAAGTTTGCTTGCATGGCCAGCAAACATAGCATTAATAATTAAGATAAACTGCAAAAACAAAAACTCACTTTAAGAAAACAGAAGTTTATTATTCATTTGAGGCTGTTCAGCATTATCAGGAGACAAAAACACCTGCGCATTTGAAACCATAATGAGAGAAACAAACAAATAAAGCTATACATCAAAGGAAAAAATAGAGAAAAGGAACACAAAGTGTGTGTTTGTGTGTGTGGGGTGTGTCTTGGTGGGAATAGAGACTGCCTTTTGAGGGTTAAGACTTGGTTTCAGGGTTGAGGTTATAATTGAGCCTTGTCGACTTCTCTAAGCCACGTCCCGAATACACAGCTGGCCAATCACAGCGCAGTATAGGACTCTCTCTAACTGAGGTCCGACACTTGTTTTTTGGGCGCTGTCACAGATATCAATTCACAAAATTTTGATGCTATGTTGTTTGTTGCAGAACTGGGGGGAAAAGGGAGGCATCCCCACATCACATACAGCAGGGGCCAGTCAACTTACCCTGACCTTTATCTTTACTCACTAACTCCTGACGTAAATCTATATCATCTTTTAAAAACATAGTGAGCTTAACCTACTGCAGCGTGACTGAGAAACACACGACTGTTGTAAAATTGATATATTATATGATTGATATTATTAATTGCTAACAAAAATAAGTCCAATAGTACATAAACAAACATTTTGGCTGAAATTAAGAATAAACTGCTCCGCTATCTATGCAGATCTACCATTCATACATTATTCCCCAGATACGCTTACTGAAATTATATAATTTACATTTATCTGACGCTTTTTTCCAAAGCTACTTACAATTGCTATACATGTCAGAGGTCGCACGCCTCTGGAGCAAGTAGGGGTTAAGTGTCTTGCTCAGGGCTACAGTGGGGATTGAACCCGGGTCTCTCACACCAAAGGCGGGTGTCTTAACCAATGCTCCGTTCCACCCCTGTGTTTTCCAACTGCATTTGTAATACCAAGAAAACAAAGACAGAAAGACAACACGAGACAAATTCAAAATCTATAAGTTGTGCCGATCAGTGAAAGGACATGAAGTAGTTATATTACAATCTCATGCCCAGCTATTTTAATGATGACACACATGGATGTTAGAATTAGCTCACTGTGTAAGAACTTTCATCTTCACTTCTTCTTCAACTTGACAAAACAACCTTGACTTAAACAGGCTACAGTGTTAATTAAGTTGTAAAACTGTAGTGAACTTTGATCAGTCCAAACTGAGGACGAACCTCAGTAGCCACTATTTAAGAGACTGGCTTCCAGACCGAGTCCAATATAATTAAAATTAAGTACATGTTGCACATCCTGTGGGACACAACTGTTTTCACTGTCCAAACCTCTTTTGCCATTACTGAGTTTGGGTGAGTTGAACACTCAGAGAACTCTCTTCTGTGTGTCCACCATCCTCAGTTGGGCTGATCACAGATTTGACTTGTGGTTGCCTTAAGTACTGAAATTACACTAGACTGCTGACTTTAGCTTGCTCAGCTGAGAATTTATGGCACCAACACCCATGGCTAGTATGGCCAGCTTGCTAAGCTTGGATAGCCTTTAGGTTTTTTATCAGACCCTTTCTCCATTCGCTGGAAGTGACAAAGCTGTAGTTTGAAGTGGTCTCGTTTTTTTCAGTAATGTGTTTAAAGTCAGAGTGAGCTTCCCCTGAAGCAGAGGAGGTAGGTGAGGGTAATTCTTTACTAGACGTAGTCGCTGTTTGTAAAAGAAATCCTAACTAAATGAAACTTCACAAACAAACAAATCAAGAAAACAGAATGATTCTAATCTTGAGCCTTTTGAAAATAAGTAACATGCTATTTTAAGCATAGTTTTTGTGTTGTGGAAAAGAAAGAAGGAAGGAACATCCTGACAAAAACAGACAAAGGGATCATAATTATACAGTATGGGATTATGCAATGAATATAATTAATCTAGCAATTAATTATGCAATTGATGACTGTAATATACATGCATCATTACATTTTACAACAGATGTAATAATAGGAGTTTTTGATCACTAAAGAAACAGTGACAAAATATTTACTACATTTATCAATGATCTTGACCCACAATCTGCACTGGTAGACTTGTAGGAAGGCAATGGTTTGTTTTGAATTACTGAAAGGCTGAATTTTACCAAGCAATCACTTCACTGTTATCAAACAGTATTATTAATGCTGCTTTTGTTGAATAAGATGATTTCTAGAGCACAGCGGGGCATAGAACAGCAGTATATTCGCTCTAATGGGTTGATAATGCCCAAACAGAAAAGCACTAGCATCTTTAAGTGGCAGCTCATGCTGTCTGTTTTAGCGCTTACTGGTCTGAAGAAAGGTTAATGGATCAGGTTTGGATACACCCGGCTCCTTCAACAGTTTGTGTAGGCAGCCAGATTGGTGTCAACGGGCTGGCTGCAGTTCATACACATGAACTGAGATGGGTTCTGTTAAAATCCCTATCAATAGCACTAGAGTAATAATGAATTACTAAGCAAACGGAATAGCAGTTTGCAAAGCCAGGTGCATTGGTATTACCAGCTGCACTGGTTGGTAGAGAAACACAACACAGAATTGGAGTGATGTGAGGAAATCTGGCAGCCTTTACTAGTCCAAGTCCTGATTGATCCAAAGATGAATAAAACATAAATCTGTTGCAAAAAATGATCACGTTCCAAGTGATGACCACATATTTCTTGAAGCCAAAATAAAATGGGATGAAAGGCCAGATTTAAGAACACATATTCTTTACTCGGTGTCAACTAATCATATATAGTGGTTAGTCTTTTTATGAACATCACATCAAGCTGAAAGTCAAAATGTGTTTGTTTTCATGCGCAATAACAAATGCTTTATAAAACATGGCAGAAAACATTTTTTTCTAAATTGATGTCATTCATTGTTCGTGTTGACATCTAGTCTATCAAGAAAAAACATTACTGCACATACCAGCGCATGTCATATGAAGTTGTAATACAGCCATTTCTTGTAACTGAGAGGTGAGAGTACTCATCAACAGCTTAGCAAGTTGCTGAAAGGTGAATGACAGATATACCTATTTGTTTCTAAAGTGAAAAGACAGCTAGATCCCGAGTGAATGTCCATGTTTGTACTGTATCACAGTGCTTCTTTTTCCAGCAGATGATTTAGCTGATGATGACATCATTGCAGTTGCTTCTACTAATTTTGCAAATCCCTTCAATATCATCAGGACTGCTACAGCTGCAGCATTCAAGTCATTTTAGACCTATACTGTTCCCCACAACCCCAGGCATCTGAATTAGTTCCAAGGTTGTAAATTTCCACTCTCCATAGTTTCTCTAGTTTTAAGAGATGGTTTCTGAAATTTTTTGCAGGCTGAAAAGTCAAAGTCATTTTTGTTCTTTGTCCAACTCAAAGTCTTTCAGTATTGAACAGTCACTGTCTGCTCAACGTTGGCTTAAAAATAAGGGAAGGGGCCAGTCCACAAGCCCGCACTCACATTCCTCATTGATGTGTCAAATATATCCTCATGTAGCAAAAATACTTTACAAGAAAGAGAGAGTTAACCAATGTCCATATTACTGCGGATTTAAAAATGTTGTTTACTTGTTGAAAGATTTCCATAGTGCCACTCAGATCAACGGATCTTCAGCTCATGTTCCTGAGTGCCAATCCACACCTCCACACACATACTCACAACAAAGTAGTTTATTTAAATGACTGCTCCTGCCTATGCTGCTATCTGTTACTGCTGCCACATGCTGCTTATCACAGGCCAGTGGTGCCATACTCTCACCCTGCTTTCACCTATCTCTCAGTTTAAGATACTGCCGCTGCCAACCAGTTCTAATTAAGGCAGTGGTGGCTTAAAAGTCCCCCAGATCGGCAGGATGAATCTGGGTGGGTAAAGTGAAAATCAATGCTTGCTCCTCCCTTGTTACATTGAGGTGCCTTTGAGCAATGTTCTTAACCCCAACTTCTCCAGTGGAGCAGTTCAGTGGTCAGCATATCAAACTATGGTTGTACTGGGCAGCTTCAAGATGTGCATTGCTCTCCCAAGTAAGCTCTCCCTTTTTGTATTCAGAGCCATATATTGTCATTTATCATCACACAACCTTCAGCAATGAGTGATTGTCACACAACCTTCAGCAATGAGTGATGCCAGGTTGCACAGCGTTAGTGATCACGAGGAAGTTGCAAGCAACATAAAGTTGGCTTCTCAACATTGCTGCTAATTGCAGTACTTTGGCCATGTATGTAAAATGTTGACAAGTGCATCAGCATTTTTAAGTGCTGTTATTTTGCCAGAGTGCACTTTTCCAAATGTATCCATCTGGAGGAGCAATGTCAAACAGCTCAATTTATTGTTGTCAGAAATGTTAGTTTAGTGTAGAGGGAAGGACATTACAGCGAAAAAAACTTTTCAAATGAATCCCCATAAGTGTGCCATTGTCTTATCAACACGTTAAAGTAATGGTGATAATACCACAGTGTGAACCGCATCAACAGACATACCAGAGGTGGGACCAAGTCATTGTTTGGCAAGTCACAAGTAAGGCTCGAGTCTTTGTACTTAAGTCCCAAGTCAAGACGAATCAGGTTCCTCCTATCGAAGCATCGAATCTCACCCTTAGTGTCTATATATGAATAAAGCATGTGAGCGTGTATGTGCATGGAGGTAGATATAGGGAAACACCACGGCTAGATGTAATAAACTAATAGTTTACCTTTTAGCCACCAGCAGTGAACTTGTGTTCACAGCTGTGGTTCTGGCTTCACAGTAACATATAACGCTTAATTCTGCACATTCCAGCAGGAGCTAACACAAGCAAAAATATACAAATCCTAACTACTGTAAAACACGATATCTACCTATCACACAGGAACTTACAGTAAACTTTCATTCGACAGTCGGATTACTGGATTAATGTCTTGATAAAACACCGTTATTAGGTTCACACACAATAATAGGAATAAAGCAAGTACAGCCCAGCAGCGTGGCACCAATACAAAAGATGAAACGTGCAAGGCACAGCAATAGCAAAGGATGTAGTGGTCCAGATATCAGGGGATAAAGGGAAGAAGAATTCAAACAATTCTTCTGCACCTCTGCTTGAGGAAAGACTAAATAGGTGAGGGGCAATTTTCTTCCATAGTGGCATAGTTCCATCTGTTTCAAAAGATGAGTGGTCACGGGCGTTTTATAATCAGTCCTTATTTCAATGCATTTGTTTGTGCATTTCTTTGTTTCCAGTTAATATGACAACCACCAAACTTCCTGTAAATAGTCTGAAATTCCGATTCATCCAAATAATGCTTTCACACCAGAAACAAACCCAACCATGGCTCAGTTTGATTTAAATGGAGACTATACTTTTTGCCGGACAAAATTTTATCTGTTTGGTCCAGTAGAAAAGTCTGAAAATCCGGTCCAAACAAAGTAGTTGTGAAAGCTCCCTAATTACAGTGATTAGATGATTTCTTGCGTTTTCTTGTGGCTGCTGTCTTGCTTTTCTCCAAATAGACCAACTCTGCTGTGAAGAGATACACATAAATACACATAAGCTGTGACTTTTTATTTAGTTTCTGTACTAACAAACACATCTCTCAGTTTTCTGTAAATTGTTTTCTAAGAAATATAGCAACTTCTGATCAACTCATACCAATTTCAGGCTTAAATAACTAGCAGGTTAATCCTGCCCATGTCCAGGTAAAGTCCCGCCCATTCCGAGTATGGATACAGATACAGATAATTCAATTTGTTGAACAGATACAGATGCAGATAGTGATCTGTATCACTATCTGTACTCGCTCATCCCTATCAGCTGTATTTCACATTAATTAATATTCAAATATATTTGACTGATATTGTAAGGTAACCAGCATAATCTCAATGCAATGACATTTTAATATGTAAATAAGATGATGATGCAAGCAAGATATCTGGTGTTTTTTGGACCTTGAAGTTGGCAATACATGTCCTAGTAATGAAGGTTTGTCCGTTTCCATCATTTCTACTACATGGCTGCATGAACTGATTACTCTCTGTCTAGGGAAACAGTCAAATAGGTACAAGTGCAGCAAAACATCTGGATCAGTAGTAACCACGTTTCCTTGCAGCCTCTAGCAGTAATAACAACAAGCACACATACATACACATCTGTGTACCTGTACAAGCTACAAACTGAATTGCTCTTTACATAGAGTTTTCTTTTGGCAGAGTGTATGAAGGTGACATTCGGGAGTGAGAGGTAATTTAGACAAGACTGTACATTTAGTCAGGGATTTAGCAGATTGTACGCCCAGCTTTGCACCCACAAGCTGAAAAATCAAACTGTGCCGGTAATTTCTGTCCCCTACTATGAGATGAAGTCGGAATAGATGAGCTGCCAAATTACCCATTTTACTAAATTTACCTCTGTAGCCGTAAGATCAAATGAATTAAAACAAGAAAATGGTAAAAAAAGTGCTGAGAGTGAAGTTTGGAAAATGTTATCTGCTAATTAGCCACACACACCCTTGGGCTTTGAAACTGTGTGAGCATTTGTATGCAAGTCTGCATCCACATGTGGCCAAGTTTGGGTTCAGTGATCCACTTTAAAGGTTTAGACTGAAGACACATCATAACATACATTTGCTCTTTCACAAACTTTTCACTGTTTCTGTTTTAGTTTTGTTTAAAAGTAAAGCACCTTGTAACTTTGTTAAGAAAAGTGCTGTTCAAATAAAGTTAATTTCTATGAAGATTGTCTGGAAAAAGATGTGGAGGTGTACTTTGCAAATAAAACTAATTCCAATTCATTTTCTTTAAAGTGGAAAGATCTCCTGCGTTTCCCTTTGTCCATGTTACAGCTTCTTTTATGTGAGGAGCTGATAAATTCTCACTTTCTGCCTTTTATTTTCCACTTCCTCCTTTCTAAATGTCAGTGCCGCCAGATCACTGTGCCGTCGTTCCACCCCTGAACACTCTAACGGAATTGAGGGGAGCCAAGAGGAACCGGAACAATTTGGCCTGATAGCACACCCTCTGCTCAACATTGCTAAGCGACCACCGTGAACTCAATTTCGTGAGCCTTCCCTTACCTAGAGGCTAGAGCTAGTGAGGGAGAGAGAGTGTGAGTGTGTGTATTTGCGTGTGCTGAAGGCCAACCTCTCCACTGAATCATCCAAAAATCTGTGCAAGTTCTGGTCTGTTGGGCTTCAGTCTACACTTAGGCTCTGTGTATGTTCATGTGTGTATAGTACTTGTGTGCATGTTTGTGTGCACATGGCATTTGTGTGGTTCTGCATGATGGAGAGGTCTCTGGCCCAACTAGATACCTCAGCTGTGGACAGTCACACTCATATTATAAATAAATGACAAATGATGGTGCGTATTACTGTGTGGGTGTGTGTGTGGTTGTTGGTCTCTGATGTAAAAACATAGGCCTCAAAGAGCTTAATATATCAATAATAACTATATTTATTCTAGAAATATTATTTGATTTAGAAATGAATGCTCCATCAAAAAATATTATAGATATAAATAAAGTCTTGAGGGGGCTTCACTAGTAATGCATATTTTGGTTTGATGTCATACCAGCAATAAGTGTTAGCACATCTTTTTAGTGATATTTATGTGTATATAATCTTTGAATGATACTCCATAATTGTACGTGAATCGTGCATATGACTACTGGGTAAATTGTCTTTTTTCCCTCCATAGATAATGCACCAAAGAGCTATTTCTATTCATTTCTAATCCATATAAATACTAGAACTTCATCATTTCACATTCAGAATTTCCTCTTTCGGCAGCCATAATCAGTTTTTTCTGCCATCATCATTGAGTGTGGTTGGAAAATTGAAGCATCAGGAGCCTCTTTTTAGCACTTGATCTTAGCTTTACTCCCACTGATTTGGCATCACTGGCACTGCTTAGTTGAATATGGCAATCAAACACGGAAATGTAACTTAAATGGACTGGCTAATAATTTATCCCTGACTGCCAGGAAACAGTTGGTGTATTCAGCTCTGGCTACTTCCCTCCAGACCAGTGCTGGATCCAACTGAATCAAATGATGTATTGTGTCCAAGCACATAGACAGACATACAGGCAGGCAGGAAAATAACACATAACAAGACAGATAGAGGCACAAACAAACAAGAATACAGGCTAGACTAGACTCCAGTGTTGTCAAATGGACACGTCAGGCTTTGCCTTTCATTGCTCATTCTATGTAAACAAATGAAACTCAGTCTTGGAACAAAGATGTTGCGAAAGGTCTCACCAGTTTTAGATGATCTGTAACAATAAGATGAAAGAGCACAGCAAAACAGTTGGTCTAGGACCAGACCTCTTGGTCCTGTTACACATTAACTTTTTTTCTATATGAACCATAAGTCTTTACTTATAACTGAGGACTGCTTAGTAATATTTCATATTGTAAGATTGTAACACTGTACTAAATCAGGAACATTATATTAATTATTGTTGTTACTTGCAACAAGTTGGCTAACATAATTCAAACTTCTTCCCTCTGCAATCCACTTTGAACATGCAGAAGTTGGTGTGAGAGACAAAAAACTGAAATTACCGTAGCATACAATATGTTTAACTACCAACAAGACATAGTGTGACATTCCAAAGGTAACAAAACATACAAGAGGATTGTGACCTTTTTCAAATACATGAATCAAATTGATACCCCCCACAACCCTCCACCCTTCCGTCTCTCAAACAGGTTATACTTCATTGTGTTCTGCAAGTAACGTGGTCATTGTTCTGACCCTACAAGAAGATGAACAACAAATAACATTTTTTTGGATTTGATTAGAATTTCAAATATTTTCATTTCGTTTTAGTTCAGTTTCCCTTGTAATGCAGACAAAACCTTTCTTCTTTTTTTTTTTTTTTTACAACAGGAGTGTCTACAGAGTTGTATGTGAGACAAGAACTGTGGTGGGTGGGAGAAAAAAAGTTTTTATACTGTAAAAAAAAACAATAACTGAAAGAAAAAAATGATGAGTGTATATGAAGGAGAATAGAAGTGAGTGTGAAAAACAATGACAGAACAGCAGTGTGTGAAAGAGTTAATACTGAATTAAAGAAAGGTTGTTTCATACAACAGGAAATCAATTTAAAGGCTCAGCTGCTGATGGTGTACGGTATGTATGATCATGATTTTGTTTGTGAGCATGTGTGTACATTTCATCTATTCAGTTGGGGGGGCAATAAACATAACATTTATCAAGAGCAATTTTTGAAGGGGACACTGGTAATACAGCCAACATAGTACCTGTATATGATACATATCCACAGAGGGAAGTATTACTACTCTTCTTCTGGCCAACAACGCAAAGCAATAGCTATTTAAATATGACTTAAGTTCATGGGTTCACCACAGGGTGATACTATCCTAATTAACTTGCGTCCTCCACATAATATTTAAGGTTTCTTCTGAGACATAGGACATATCTTACTTAGATATTTAAGCGCTGCAGGCCAACTCATCCGTCACTTAGCATCAAACCCAACACAAAGGTAGATCTACATTGTTAGCCTATTGTCAGTTTACACACAGGCTTATCGCCATCCTAGCTATAGTAAGAGATCCACAGATTACATTTCTCCTGGCTGATTCCAGTTACTGATTTTTTATATGTCTGACCTGCTAATTCCGATTTTGCCCAATTCTGATTTTCATTCTTTCTAAGAACCATAATTGACAGTATACACAAAATGTTTTGTTACTTTTTATTGGAAAAATCTATTTTTATTAGGATCCCCATCAGCACATATATAAATGTTTGCTATTCTCACTCTCATGAAACACTGATTATTAAATAACATTCCCATTTTCACTGGAAGGAGTTGTTTTGTACATAGCCTACAAACCAACTGAAATAAATTGCAGTAGCCTATAAACTAGACCATTTAAAAAATATATTTTACTTAAAACTATTTGAAAGAACACATTATCCTGTTTTTAATCCCACCATTTTAATTCTACTTAATTCTCTAACTTATTTTTGTGTTTAATCACACATGCATCTACATGTCTCTCTCTCTGTCTGCTCTGACTTCGTTGCTCACTTTTATAAAAGATAACTCACGTTTCGTACTGCGATTCTGTTTTCACAGCAGCATATGAGCTGCATGTGGAGGAGGCTTTTCATGGTAATTACTGATAGAGACCACCGTGGTAAGAATGACATCCTCACCAACAGCTGTGTTCGCTGTTGCTTTACCTGGTCCCTGCTTTAAAATTCCCATTGTTGTCTTCTAATGTGATACAAGAACACGTCTCTTTCTGTGTGTTTCTTTGCAGATGTAAAAAGTAATCGCTAAGTCTTCACTC
>JAPMOB010222304.1:0-31877 GCA_029875015.1 Lepomis gibbosus | reverse complement strand
ACACCGGCAACAGTTCAACGTTTAGTCCTGATGGTAAGATGTGGAACAATGATGTTGTGTGGTTGTGGACTGGTAATAACCTATACCGTCTGCTAGGTTACGGTCGCCGTCTTAAGGTTTTGATTTGGATCACACTACCTTGTGACGTACAACCTGCCCTTCTCTGTTTCTGATTGGCTAGTAGTCCTTACCTGGGAACTGCGCATGTGCAACTCCCAACAATATATGGTATAAGTAAGTAAGTCACTCTGTAGCTCAAGAGCGGAGCGTACAACAGACAGGCTGAAAAGAGGAGCTGCAGCAATGTGCAGTATGAGGAAAAATATGGTGTTTTTTGAAAATTAAACCATGTAAACCTGTTCTGGTACAACCCCTAATTAAAATTTTGAACCTGAAAATTAGCATAATACCACCTCTTTAAATCATAAATATCAAACATGTTTGATAAGACAGATGAGAGCAAACTGATATAAAATGTATAAACCATGCTGATTCCCCCTTCTAAGCTGTGAGTTCATCGGTTCATCCACAGTTTATTCTTTTTTTTTTCTTCTTCTTCACTGTGCAAACATAACACACAAGTGCAACAAGCTGACGACAGTATGCCTTCATGTTTATGTCTCAAGTCACATTTGATCATGCAAGTTTTTGTGAGCTCCCAAGACCCTGCAATCACTACTCTGAAATAATTTGGTATAAACGCCAAGTGTGTGATCCTGCGTCTTTACTGAATTCTCCGTTGTGTGCGTTCTTAAGATTAAAATATTAAAAATTGGTTCAATCTGTTGTGGCTGTTATCTCACGGATTTAAAATCGGTTAAGAATTGAAAATCACCAAGCATAAAGCAGTTACCAAATGTAAAACACTTTCTCTTAAGACCAGATCAAGACTCTGCCAGCATTCTATGTAAAACTGCTTACCTTTTAATTCCAAGTCTATATCTTGAACTACATTTAGGCCTTTTCAGAGTTGTTAAATTTAAGCGTTGAGTATCTTTGTAAAGGTAATTTTCTTTTTAAGGTTTTATTTTGACTCTAATTTGCCATTTAATGGCCATGTGATCAACACAGAGGACAGTGGGTAATGCCTCAGCTCTTGTTCCCTCTACCTAATTAAATTAGAAGTTTATCTTATATCATATGTTCTCATTGAGATACTGCCAAAACCCCAAATGCTTCATGGTAACTATGAGTGGATCATGTAATTTGATGTTAAATAGCCCTAGATGTTTTCAGTAATTGAAGTCATGTTCTCTTCATTTGTTTTTTGCTGCCTACCAGATAAACCTGTCAGATTATGTTGTAATTACTGTCTGTCCTTCAGAGCGGAGACACGGGCATATATTTAATAATCATGCGTAGAGTTTATTTTGCAGAGATCAGTGGATGACGATAAGCAGACCATGCATTTCATGGGCAAAACATTTGTCATAATGTGATATAGAAATTAATTTAAGAGAATATCAAGCATTGAAATATGTATTTATTACAAATCTGTGAAGTGCTGCATGATTTGGGGAGGCAAAGTAGGCCTGATGGTTAGACTGCCCAGTACTTGAAAGGTCACTGGTTAAATCCTCCCAAGAGACCGTGTATGTATCAACAAGCTGCATGTGTCGTGTTCAAGTGTCCTTGAACAAAGACACCAAACCCATACTTACTCACTGATAAATATAAATCACTCTTGAAGAGGACATCAGTTAATGTCTTAGAAATGAATGTAGCGAGGGAATGCTAACAATGCTGAGCTGCCTTTTTGTGTGTAACTGAAGGACAAACGCTAACACAATCTCAGTTCTGGTAACAGTCGGATGTTACTTCAGGGTATGTATGTAGTAGAGTATTTTTATAGAAGATAAGAATTGCGTTGCTTGTGCAAATCAACACCCTGCTTGCTAACATTGTTTATACCAGGTCTGGTTGTGTAAAGCCATTGTGAAGATATTGCAAATCAGTGAGCAGTCTGCTTTATGGCAGTGTTGGATGTTTGTGTTTTTGGCATTAAAGTTATATAGCACGTTCCTTGGTCAGGTATTTAATTCACTGCATTAACCAAACCAGAGATTTCTGTCTGGTTATTTTATCTAAGCTATAGTACAACAAAATTGTATTAATATATCCTTCTCTTTTTTTTTCTTTTGCAGGCCATGTGTGAGGAAGCTGTCTCCAGTTTCTGAACATGGCCCTCGACTGACTTGTACAGTCTCTGTAGAGATCAGTACTTTATCCACAGAGATCATTAATTTAGCACTTTAAGTATACTTAAATATACACATACAGTCTTCGTTGAAATATAACTGACTGGATGATGGCTTTCACAAAGAAACTTTGAAATAGTTGAGATATAATATAGACCTGTAGAATCAACTTGTCAGCTAACATAACCAAGAAGGTTGAAATATCAAGAGACACACACACACGCACACACTGGAAGACTTACCAGCAAATACACCGAGTATCCATGCCAGCAAGATCTGAACCTTAGAAAGATTCATATCTCCACCAGACGTTCATAAAATTTACAGCTTCCGTTTTACACAGTGTTGTTAACCAGTTAGCAGGTCGCAAGCTAACCTATTAACTGACTTTTACATAGAAGTAGACATATGAAGTAAAGCTGTAGCAGTCACTGTGGAGTTAAAGTGAGTACTGGGAAGGTGGCTCGGCCAGTAAGTGAACTCTGTCAGCTCTGGTTTCCACCTCCCCCACCCAACAGTATCCCAACCTCTCAGCAAACTTCAAGGCATTGGAGACAGCTGGGAGTGACTGTGTGTGTGTGTGTGTGAATATATGTGTCTGTGTGTGTGTTGAATATACACAAATCAACACAGTCATAATTTCTCATATATGTGGAAGTTTTTCTTATGGTAATGTGTCCAGTACATCATCTGATATCAGTGATATAGCTGAAGCAGGGGACATGAAGAGGCATAAAGACAGACAGTGCGCAGGAAAGGAGGAAAGACAAGAAGATGGACAGTGAATGGGACAGGACAGAGACAGACACAGGAAGGCAGACAGGAGGACAGCTGAGAGCTGTCACTGATGGAATGAGAAGCATTTCCACACATGCTGTTTCCCTGTAACTAACACACACACACACACACACCTGCCAGCGTGCATGCCATGACAGGAAACTCACCAGTGTTTGTGCCAGACTTAACAATTGCCCAGTTTTACATCTTCCAAGTTTTCACTGTGTCTTCAGATTTTATGTTGTTAAATGATTATTTATAAGATTAAAAGACTCTTTAGCTGTTAGTGTGAGTGTGCTATGAGATACTACACTCTGCAATAACTTCAAACATGCATTTTTCAAAGCACAAGTCTTTTTTATATTACTTTTGGCTCTCATAGCTTGTGATGCACATTTTTCATCACTGATTGATTGATTAATCAAAAGGAAAAGTCAAGAGATTAATAGGAAATTAGTTTTTTGATCCAGTCAGCAAGTTAGGTTAATTAATTCAAAACCCTGCAGTGGAAATCAAATTTGGAACAAAAAAGGAAAATCTGTCACATGTTTGTAGCCAAGCCGAGGTTGTTATGTTGCTTTTCATCCACTGGATGGCAGGAAGCAGCTGTGGAAGCTCAGCCCAGAGCAGAAGCCAAGAGCATCAAACCAGGAACAAATATGAAAAAGGGCCTGTGGGTCGATTTTCTTGTCTGATTAATAGAGTGAAACCAATTGGCTCCAGCTTTTATGGTGCCTCTAAGATAGAAACTACAAATGGTAAGCGGCTCGAGCTTTTCAAGTGGCAGCAGAACTATACCCTTATATTCTTAAGATTTTAAATTTTAGTGCTAAATAATTCAAGGTTTTAGATGTTCCTCTGGATAAATTTGTAGTGAGTGCCAAAGGAGAATGCAATTTACAGTGGAAGCAGAAATTTGTAAACTGCTTAACACAAGAGCCAAGAGAGAGTTATACCTGAAGGTAACTGTGATAATGAAGTGGGCAAACCACAGCCAATCACATGACACTGTATAAACTGTAATGCATCGTGGGCAGTGAACAGGTTCAGCATATGTAAATCTACCATTTCGTCTATACGTCAGCCTCATGCTGTACTGTTCAATACAATGATATAACTTCTCGTTCTTCAAAAGTTTAGGAAAAGAGTGTTCACGACCTTTATCCCCCAGCTCTGTTGTACATTTTCTATTATTTTTACTTGACATTAAACTGATATTACTTAGAAAACTGGCCCTTCTGCTGGTCATAAACAACACATTTCCACCATGGGGTGGTTTCAGTGTTGAGCTCATCTTTTCTTTGTTAGCTGTTGAGACTTTAGTACCTTTTTCCTGTGTGTCAGTTGTTTGGTTCTGTTCCCATGAGATTAAAAAAAACTGTTGTCCCAAACTGTTGTCCCCACTAGATGGCGGTACAAGACTGAGAAACCACAGCACATGGCACAGGGCTTTGTGATATTATGGCCTGCACTAGGGTGGATGTGTAAATATAATTGTGTATATGTGTGTTCTGATCTGTTTGCCTAGTTTTCAGTCTGTCTGGCATTCTAAGGTATGCTTCTCGCTGCCAGTCTGTAGATTTGCCACCAGTTGGCTTCTCTTTCTCTCTGCTTGCCTTCCTGTCTGTCTTACTTTTCTCATTTGCTTCCGCTTGTTTTCCTTCCTGTGTTTATCTCTGTTTCTATTCAGGAGACGGACACTGACACTCTTTTCTCATTCACACATGGGGGTGAAAATTGAGACTGAATTGTGAAGGAAATATGAAAGAACACTTTGAGATTTGAAATGTAAACCTCATATCTCTGAATTGAATGGCACGCAGAATGTCATTATTTCCATTCCCACTGTGGCCTAAAATCATCACCTGTAAGATCGACGGGATGGTGTCAGTCAAGACCTTGAATTACCAAATACCCTTTAAAAAACAAAACATCTTAAGACTTGTCAATGTCTTCACAGTATGTTCACCTCTTTGAAATGGCAGAATAAAACTTAATTTACTTGTTGATGAAAAGGTTATTCTGTTGAAGATAGGAGCTGCAAGAAACTGACAACAAACCATAAAACAACTATTTATGTATTCAGGTGTTTTTGATTTACTGGACAATTCAGACGTTGGATTTACTGTCTTGTTTGTGTTTATTCTTGGGCCATGTTTAACAGCCGTGATTTATTATGTGACTGGAGGCTTTTTGAAAAGTAAGAATATAAAGATGTGGAATTTAAAGAGAGATTGCAGAACAGCTTGGAATTGAGGATGGTAGGTACTGATCGCAAAACAAAAGTTGTACGAAAGTTTAGACAGTAGTGATTATGCTGTCGGCAGCCCACTGATTAATTAGCCTTGTTTTGTATACTAATGTAAGCTGAAGCAGTGAAGAAAATGTGGCTTAACCTGCGGGAGACATACATCCGCAGCAAGAGAGAGGTACAAGGCAGAAGTGGACAGGAGGGCCTGCAGGAAAAAGAAGTGGAAGTAATGTCCTTCTTGAAATCTTCAACAACAAAGAGAAGGCAACGTCAGCCTATCCAGAAATGTACAACAGGAATTATGATGCTTACAGCGGAGTGCAATTTAATAGCCGCACAGTAGCTATCATTTCATAACTCAGATTCTCTCTGACAAGGAAGAGGATGAAGACAGCATGCAGACAAAGTGGGAGGACAGCTCAGCCCCTTCAGGTAGCAGTGGCAAGGCGCCGGTAGAGAGTGGCGACAACCTTTGGATGTTCCTCCAGTGAAGAGAAGCAAAGGAGGAAATGAGAGAGAAGGAACGAGAGGCAGAGTGAGAGGCAGAGCGACAGCAACGTGGGCCTTCCAGGCGCTGCAGACAGATGGTGTCCACCTTTCGCTCCAGCTTGGCCCCCAGCACGAGGAGACTCACCCCAGAGTTTTACTATTCTGTGTAAAACGGCCATTATTTTGTTTTGAGTAACTGTGAGTAACATTTTAATATGGTATTTAGAATGGCTATTTTATATTTCTCTAATGATTTCCAGCACAATTAAAAGAGTATTTTTTTCTCTCTGTCACAGAGTTTTTTTCCCCCTCTCTATTTCGGCTATATTTCATGTTCAAATGTTTTTTTTTGGAGGTTATAAATTATGACCACTGACAAATAAAGTGACTAACGCTGATTATGCAATTATCGTTCAGTCGGTGGGATATATTAGGCAGCAAGTGAACATTTTGTCCTCAAAGTTGAAGTGTTAGAAGCTGGAAAAATGGGCAAGTGTAAGGATTTGAGCGACTTTGACAAGGACCAAATTGTGATAGGAAGGAATAGCTGTGGCCTGGTGCATGTGCGGCGCTTACCTGTGTCACATATGGCACCAGGATGCACCAAGGGAAGAGGGCAAGCTGGCGGAGGTTCTGCTGGGAAACATGGGGTCCTGCCATTCATGTGGATGTTATTTTGACACCCACCTAACCTTGTGGCAGACCATGTCTACCGTTCATGGAAACCATATTTCCTGATGGCAGTGGCCCCTATCAGCAGGATAATGGACCCTGCCACAAAGCAAAAATGGTTCAGAAATGGTTTGAGGAACACAACTAGTTCAAGTTGTTGACTTTGCCTCCAAATTACATAGATCTCAATCTAATTAAGCATTTGTCATGCTCAATGGGATGGGCTGGACAAACAAGTCTGATCCATGAGGCCCCACCTCAAAACTTATAGGACTTAAAGGATCTGCTGCCTGGTGCCAGATACTAGGGCTGAAGGATTTTGGAAAATAATTTAATTGCGATATTTTTATTTTCTTTAAACCAATATTGCGATTTAATATGCGATTAATTTTTAAGCTCTTTACCTTCAGTATTATTCAAAACGGACAAGCAGTAAATCTGTGTATAGTATGACCAACACAATAGATCTAGAACTACACTGTTCTTTCTTGTGTTATGATGAATTAGGTAGAATTATGATTATTATGAGCAATGGTGGAGAAGATATATCTAATTATAATTTTATGAGAAAGATAAATTGAGTCTATTCATGGCATTAAATAATATGATATAATATCAGGTCGGCCTACCTACAGACCACAAGAAAAACTAACTCGCCACAGTATGTTAAGCGCTCAATGCAAACCCCCAGTTCAACCACCAATTAATGAGTCCTTGTCTCAGTTCTAATCTCCTAGAGTCCATCTTTCTTTATCCCAGTAAGCAAACAAAAAATGCTCTGTTTGAGTTTCAATTCAAAAGCCAATGAAAATAAAAGTGTCGCCTCTCGTGTTTAATAGACAAGCTTTAGTAATTCTCCGACAGCACCGGAGTCCCCCTCCTCCCCGCAGCCTGCGATGCTGGTGACCAGTGATGCTAGTAAGCAGGGCACTGCCTGTGACCGCGCAGTAACTCTAGACAGACTGGGCCTCTTTCGGACATGCGAGTTTGGTTCGAAATGCCGTTTCACAGATATTTCCTGAGCTGACTGGTGGCTGTGTGTGTGAAGCAGGCGCTGATCGCCACAGTTCTCTTAACTTTAGTATACGTGTCTTTCTGTTGGGCATTTTTCCTGTCCGTCAAAGCAGCGAAAGGCCAGACGATTTCACCCACCACCAAGTTACCCGCGGGTGGCGGCTGCTAATTTCATTCCCTGTGTGACACTAAAGTATATGTAATGTCAGCTTCTGTCAAGCTTAAGGCCGTTATACAACAAGAAGGCAAGGTACAGCATAACGTGCAGACGAAGCATCAACTTTGTCTGCAGACTGCTTTCCGTTGGGGTGTCGTGACCGGAGTGTAATCGCAGCCTTTGCGATTAGAAAATCTCATTTTATTACATAGCGATAATATCGCAAATGCAATTAATTGTTCAGCCCTACCAGATACCACAGCACACCTTCAGAGGGCTGGTGAAGTCCATGCCTCCACAGGTCAGGACTGTTTTTGCAGCAATCAGGGACCTACACAATATTAGGCAGGTGGGCATAATGTTATTGTGAATCAGTGTATATGTTAAATTTATCATTTCCTCAAGTAGAGGTGCTGATGTTCCCACAGTTGTTAAATGGACCCAGACTGGAACACTGGAGGGGATGTGGGTGTAATGTTTCACTCATGCAGATGCTTGGACATAAAATCTGAAAGCTTTCAGATTTAAAAAGAGCTGAAGTCTCCAGCTGGCTGAAAGATGTCTGGTGAAGAGCTCACATTCCAGTGGTTGGAATCTAAGAAGAGCAAATAGAAATATGTTTAACATATGTTGAATTAAAATGTTCACAGTTGGAGTTGCTTGATGGTAATATAAAGTGATGTATATTGATTATATAGGTACATTTGAAGTAGTTGAGACATGAATATGGAAAGCTAAAAACAAAGTAAAGACAGAGAGGAAGAAATAGACAGATATATTATACATCTTTTGAAACCAGAATGAGCCTTTAAGGTAAATGTAGCTAGAGATTTTCAAAATGAGATTTATTTCAAGGGGTTTTATAAAAGGCCTTTGTTGTGAGAATTGAAAGTGTCCTTACTAGGCACAAAAAGAAATCTATTTCAAATTGTACATTTGTAAATGTGTCATTGTGTAACAAATGATTTTGTATAAAGCCAATTCTGCCTTAAGAGGATAGTTATTTGTAAAGAAAGGAAAATGTGTGGATGTCTTTATGAGTATTGAATGTTTAGAATATAATAACAGAGCACAAAAGATGGAAGTTATATAAAAGAAATACTATGCAAACATGTCTAGCAGGGTGGAGGAAATTGTGGGCAGCAGGGAGCGAAATTAGCAGAGAAAGACTACAGATGAAATGGAGACCATCGAAAGCAGCTAGTCTGCTGTAGCGTGTTAAAGCAAAACTGAATCTATCTGCCTCCAAAAAGTTTTGTATATCTTTTGGACTTCCTTCTCTTCTTCTTCCCTGTCAGGATCACTAAATTATTATGTTCAAGACTACAACATCCAGATCATGCCAAGAAGATTTATTCAGATCAGATACCTGGCATGAAAGCATTCCTGTTTAACATTTGAACCACATGTTCCTAGCTTTGAATTTTTCTGATATACTCATGTCATCCACTTTATCACAAACACATTTTAAATAATATGCAACTACCTTGATGCTAAATCTGGACGAGAACTGGAACGTCTTGGCAAGACGATCCTTCTCTTGACAGTTCGAGTCTGACTGCTTTGTCAGGTGAGGTCGAAGGCCTTTCACACAGTGGATACTGACATTATGTTAGGACTACTGACAACATTGTTTATTTTTGACTGGTAACTTTGTATAAAATTATATGTTTGGACACTTTAAAGCCCCCCTCGAACGTTCTTTCTCAAACAGAGAATGGGGTAGTTTAGTACACTTCACTGTCCGGCAGGAGCAGCTGTTACTTACCCATGATAGGAACTAATGTGAGCGTATCAGCTGTTATCAATCACACAGTCGATGGTCCTGTCACGCACTGCACACGATAACTCCCACTAAGTTTTATAGTGGCTTACTTTACCACGGAGTTGGGGGGTGCCTCTGCCAATGCATTGGTAAAACGGCCTTCAGTAAAATGCATGTTGCAGACTGTATATAAGACAGTGGCAGGTGAAAGTGCGACGCGTTTTTGTAAATGACATGAAAAATTGGTTAGCTAACGTTAGCTCACAACGATGTTTATCGGTTTGATGCTCTGACTTCACGAGGCGTGACGTTTTTTTAACGAGACATGACAGTGCGCCTGTGCAAGCTTGAAGAATGACGTATGACTTATGGAATTTTCTATAGTCATACGTCACCACCCCGTTTTAACAACTAAGCTACTTTTGCCACTTTGAGCACAAAATTAAGCTATTTGTCAAGAAATATTTGGCGAACTATGGGGGTAATCAACATTGTAAGGAAATGACTCAGAAAAATATGAAATATCATAGAAATGTCAAAATGCACTGGAGGGGGGCTTTAAATGTGTTTTTAAATACATTTTTTGCTGCTACTTTTCCACTTTTTGCTGTTGCAGTGTTTTTACATTGCATGTTAACACAGTGAACATTACAATCTGCTGTTTAGTTAGGCCATCCTTGACTCCACATCTTCTTTATTACTTTATTTAGTTAATTTTGCAGTGTGAAATTTCAGTGTGAGAATTACATTCCACAATCCTGTTCGTAGTGATTGAGAAGAGCAGAATGTAATTTTAAGTGGGCTAGATGATACAGACAGCTGTGGTGTTTACCGTTTAAGTATAGACAGAAAGCAGTTTGATCTGATCTAATAGATCTGTAAACACAGGACCAATATTTTTCCAGGTTGTTGCTTTACTGTGATGGGTAGCAGAGTATTGGTAGATGATCATATATGTTAATGTGAAATAGCCACTCAAGAGCAAATATGCCAGAAAATAATCCCGTTTGTCTGACTTTGGTGCATATATATCTTTATTTCTACATAGCTGAGATCCATCCGGATGCAGCAGTATTAAAGGTATTGAAGCATTATTAGTGGTTGATATGACATTTTCAATGCGTGATGGTGATGCCAATGGCCTCTATCAAGACAGCAGCCACACTGACAAGTCAGCCTGCAGATGTGTCCACAGACATTTTTTATTAATCAGCTTCGTAAATGCAGGTATGAACCGATGCAAGTTATCAAATATTGCCGGATATTGGCCCGATTAATCGTCCGACCAGTCTATCACTTATCAGTTTGAGCTTGTTGTTATGTGTTTGTATTCCAGGTGAGACAGTGAAAAAAAATGGACTTTGTTAGTAACATGTTCAGGAACCCAACTCTCGGACTCCACAGCATGGAGTACTGACTTTGGCACGGTTTGAAAGTAGGAGAAAGAAGGACCGACAGGAAGAGAAATTTAATTTGTTTCTGTTTCAGGGCACCCCCCGGCCTCCTTCTCTTCCCCTTTTGGTGAGTTCTGTGAAGATGATTCTCTGAAGCGGCAAAAAACCTGACCCGATCTTCTGTTTAAAAGACAGTATTTGATAGAAGGGAATTCTAATGGCAAATGTCCCCTTGAACAGGCCCCAGGTGAGAAATGATTACTAAGTGTAAGTCCCCAAATGATAAGAGTCCTAGTATATTTTAATTAGCCTGGATTCTTGGTTGCTATATATTAAGTCCTTGTAAGATGAGAGCACTGATGTGTTTTTAATTTACCTACATTTACTAAGTTTTGGTCCCAGATGGACAAAATGTAAAATGACTGGGTCTCAGGAAGCACAGCAACATTTACCTAGTTTTTTGCTTGTTTGTTAAGATTCAAAGTCTAATTAGTTCAAAGAAAGCAGGGTCAGGTGTCATTTGGATGGATTTGTTTTCTGCCCAGTAGGGAGGGCAGTAATAAATCATATTTTACTTTTTGTGACTTAAACTAAGTGACTCGTCTGCATTCTGTTCAATAGTTTACTTTGTCCGGAGTAAACTATAATCAGGAGAGAGACTTTGTGCTGGTGGTGACAAGGTGTTGGGTGTCTTGATAACATCACTGTCAAGAACTGAAGGCAGCAAAATGGGATGATGGACCGGCCACAATGGCGAGTTTGATGAGGGTCATGTTGTGACGATCTAACGTCCCATCATCTGTCCGTACTGAGAAAACTGTTTTCTCGCGAGTACCACTTCATTTAGAGATTAAGAGGGGTTTTAGTTGAAATATTTTTTTGTTTTGAACTGAGTTGCCTTGATCAGCTGTTTTTACTCTCTATTTCAAAGAGAGCTCTTGCCTGGCATTATGTTACTAGGCAAGAAACTAACTGAGCAAAGTGTGAATTGTTATGTTAATTAATCTGTTAATTATTAGCTTGTTTAGTGATTGTGGACCAATTTAGCTGGTAATACAGTTCCTTGATGAAAACCTAAATCAATATCTGTGTTTGGTATTTTTTTTTAATGGTTTCCACAAACAATATTTTTCATTCTTTAGAAGTTGTACGTGTGAGTAAAAGACTAAACAAATTACTTTTAACTTGTTGCACAAGAACTTCCATCTGACTGACTTGCAGAGGGCAAATTTATCTTCGTTCATATAAATGGGGTGCGTATTCAAATGTGACTGCACATTTGGTTTAATTTATAAAGTAAATGAGGTGAGTTAGCGGTGCCTTGAGAACACATAGTTGTGAAAAGAGTGGAGTCAGTTCATTTTAGATTATAAACCACATCATATACCTGGAAGGAAAGTTACATTTTCTTGTGAAGTAAAAAAACAGTTTGAATTAACTACTGATATACTGTGCGTAAAACTGTCCTGACTATGCCTCAGTATTATGGTGTGAAAATAAATATTCAGTTTGATTCCCTACATTACAAGTGCATTTAAAACATTAAAAGAACAAAAATGTAAAATTTGCACTTAAAACTGACATGAATTAGAGAAAAACTAATTCAGCTAAACTGATGTTAACACAGTTAACAGTTACTTCTGATCTGTCTCTTCTCTCACATCTACACACACACACAGACATAAACACACAATATGTTAGCCATAGAGTACACAATCAGACCACACCAGGACTTTCACTCCCATAAACTCTCACACTGGAGGTCAGCGTGTGACCTGTGGATAATGGGGTTGTGACCCCTCTGGTCACTGTGGAGAACTCTTCAATGGGCTCTGAACTAAGTACACCTGACAGCGCTGGTTTTCCCCTCACACACATTTACACACACACGTTATGTCCACACGTTTCACTCTTGCCATTTGCAGTAATCACTGCTTTTTCTCAGTGTTCATTCATACTATGAATAGAGAGAGATATGTAGATTTCTGACTTGGATCTGGTTACTATCTTGTCCAGTCGTGACATCCACTAATGCAGGTCTCTTATTTTCTCTGTAATATTAATATGCGTCATTATAATAGGTTAGTTTCATTAATTTTATTTCAAATTATTAGTTTCATTCAACATACCTTGCCCCTTTTTTCTTTTTGGTTAAATGCCATTAACTTTTTGTGACAATAGTTTTCCCTTATGTTACCCTTCCCCTACATTTCTTGTACTTCCTTGTCTATCTCTTGGGGTCTGTATGTGTGTGTGACAGGGGTGTGGTGCTCATTCCCTGATTCTCCTGGCCTCTGGGTTCCTGCTGATTACACACACCTGCCTTCCATCAAGCTCATCACTCTGCTATATATCCACTCCCAATTCTTCATCCACTCATCGCCAAATCATTGTTTCAGTTACAGTGGACCATACTTGCCTGCCTGCCTGCTCTCAAACCGCTATCCAGCTGCAATCTCTGACCAGCCACGCTATTTCCCTCTCCTTCATCCACCCCGCTCCAGGCTATCCAGCCATACCTCTCCGCCCTCTGCCTCAGCCAGCTGCCTCATTCCACCTCCATTCCACGCTAACCCTACAAGAAATCCCTTTTTAATTCATCCACTCCTGAGTTTGGGTCTGCGTTTGGGTCTACTCTGGAAATTCCGACAAGCTTTTGATCTTTGTCATAGTGAGTGAGGCTGTGGTATTTATAAATGCTCAATCTGAAATGCATCTGAAAAATATATCCATTTCTTTTATGTGGTTTTGTGTTAACATAAAATCACTGGAACATAAAAACGTCAGGAAACATTCTACAGTAATGGAAGTTAAGCACTTTAAACTTACATAGAGCTAAAATCCATAGTTGTTTTCATTAATATATTGTTTAAGTTGTTAATTTGTATACTTGGTAACAATTAGACTTGGGCGATCTTTTCTATTTTCATATCTTCTAATCATGGCTAGTTGAGATCACCTGATCTGATCGCCAGGATGCGTTAAGTTGCATCATGTCAGTGAGATGCTAGCATGGAAGAATAGGCTCATTAGCTTTAAGAGAAACCACCATAAATGTCTGTAAATGCACATGTACAGTGTTTACCACAGAATTACCGTAAGGCAGGTGGGGGTGTAATCTATTTAGACTAGCAGCTACAGCATGCTAACCTCGACAACCTCTGTCCATATTAGCTAGGCTCCTTACATGCTTGCTTATAACTTATTTGAAGGTGGGTCTCTGACATTGACAGCGTTGAAAGGCGAGAAAATAGACTAACTTCTCTGAGTTGAATTGAATGCTTTTCTATGAACACATGTCTCCGTTTATGAGAGAGTGAGTGAACAAGCGGCGCTGAGCGAATCAATGCGTTGCACGCAGCTCCACGATTAAAAAAAGGTTTTAACCCATACTAAATAGTATGTGGCAGTCAGCGATGATATTGTGGTGTGTCATGTCGTGACTGTTTTTAAGTCATCTTAGTTCTGATAGTAAGTTAGTTAAAATTGCTTTAATAATGACGCATGAAAAACCAATCGCTGAGCAGCCGTCAGCAGAATCTGAACAAGCCTAGTAACAATGCATTTATCTGAGGATACTGAGAAACGCTTTCAACTAGCTGGTAGCTGGTCATTTAATCAGTCTTTAATCCGTCAGTGTGTTTTTTTTAAAATTAATTAAAATGTTATACATGAGTTTAGAGATATGGCTTTTAAAAATAATTCTTGGCGGTCATATTTTCGTAGCTTAAGTATCCTTATCAACAGGGACATTTACAGCAGCATTAAGACTCAAGGCTACATCCTGCTTTTTCCTGTAAAACTTAATTCATCCTCGTCTATCTGTCTGGCTGTCTGTGGTGGAGATGGTTCAACCGTTGACCTTTCAGTCAGTATGGGAGCAAACACAGGCAAACAAAAAGTCAATGATTATCTTGTTTTTATATTCATGCCATCTCACTTTTTCACATCTTTCTCTTTATCCTTCCCTTAATGTAACACTCAAAGCACGGATGGAAAAGTTTCTTCATTGGTTAATATGGTCCATTTTTCCACATTCCTCTTCGACACATTGTCTTCTTTTGTCTTACTCTTTATACTGTAGATATCTTTATTTATGTGCTTTGTGTCCGTGTACCCCCGCGCTCTCTTGTTTTTCCCCTGGCCTTGATGTGACCTCTGTTTTGGCAGAAGCATTCACATGCTGTCAAAGTGGTGAGAGTGGTGGGAGGCATAGAGAAGGGAGATGTACTGTACTCATGTCACACATGAGTCATTGTATTTTGCAATTATTTTAACAGCAGCAGTACAAAGAGCTGAGGAATGAGAAAGGTCCCTTGTGCAAGGCGCAGGTCAGTAAAGCTTAGCCAATCAAAGCTGAATTCTTTGGGACACATTTTAGATTCTTTAAAAAATTAAATACTTAAATAAGGAGAGTGAAGAGGAAAAATAACATCGATCAGTTGAATTGAATCAGTTAGTTGTCTGAGGGCACTGGGTGGTGCATGCCAAGCTTTTCACAAAATCTTATAACTTTACTATTTTTATATCAGACAGTCTGACTTGTAAAGTTTCAGCACAGTAACAACACTTCTACTTCAGAATATATAGAAAAGCACTTACTGTCTCCTTCCACCCCGGATAAAAGGGGGCAGATGTGACAGGAAAACAAAAGGTGGAAGAAAGGGAGTGTTGGAGAGAAAGAGATGGTAAGAGAAAGGACAGAGAAGACCAAAGAGAGTTGTTGTAGAAATCCTCTTGATGTTTGATACGTATGTGTTGTGATATTTCACATTGTAAAACCTCACATAGACACAACATCTCTCTGGGGCTCCACATGTCTGCTCACCTCTGTCGGTCTGTTGATCTATTTTTGCTCATCCGCAAGTCTTCTTGTCTCTGTCTATTGTGTCTGGAAGGTGAGATGTACAAAGTCACAAATCTCGGCATGTGGCCAAAGTATTCCCTGATTGGTGGGAATTGATCAATAACATCATCAAACATTGTCATTTTCTGTCCTAGCACAGTAAAAATATTGAATATTGATAAAGCTCTGTTGGCACATCATTGATTCACATGTTTTAGATCATGGATTGCTAAACTTTTGGTCTTCCCGAGACCCAAACATACAAAAATACATTCTGAATTGCCATAATATCTACATTTATAAGCTACTTATAAAGAACACAGCATACCATGAATTTAAAATGCATATGACATGTTTCCAAGGAGGGTTAAATCAAGGGCAACTCCACTTGATGAAAGATATATGGATGAGATGCAAATCCTCTTCAAGTATCTTCACTCAAGTCTAGTTGCCCTTGATTTAACCCACCTTGGATAACTATGACCTGCATGACTGTGTGTGTGTGTGTGTGTGTGTATCTTCATAGATATATGGAAAGTATTTATTTCATTTTAAAAGCACATCACTGCAGTAATCAGATTTACCTGGTGTGAAGTTTCTAACCACCTCATAAAAAACTTGCACTGAAAAATGAGGCATTAAGGCAAGAGATCTACTATGTCAGCTGATGTGGAGAGTGGGGTCAGTGTATAAAGTAAGCTACATCACAGCAATAATCAATTTTGCTGAGTGTAATGTGATTCTGTCGGAACAGGATACGGGACCTCCCAGATTGGGAGCCGCACTTCCTTTGTCACTATCAAAATCTGCAAGCCCCACAAACAGGCTACCGGTAAACACACTGTATGCTGGTAAGTGGTTCAGTGCTTTTTGGTGTCTAAATGTTTGGCATGTAATTACTGTAAGCCCTGTCTGAGTCTGTCTAAATGAGGAGGTGCATGTGTAGGTGTGTGTCAGTGCCATTGAAATGGAGCAGAGGAGATCTTTAGACAGACAGAAACAGAACACGTCACTTACTTCGATCAGACAGACCGCGTTTTTTGCAGTGATGTGTTCTTTTCCCAGTTGTTATCTATAGGCAGCGCTGTTAGTTGAAGAGCACGTAAGCATCCAAGGTCACTTGCATGATTTCAAATGATTAGTGTGAATGCACTGATTGATAACTGTAACTGTAATAATAATAAATGTTTGACAGTTTAGTTTCAAAACCTATAGGCATTGTCCAATGTGCTCCAGCCACTGTGGTGCGACCACAAATCCTGTAGGTTTTGGAAATAGTACTTCAGATGAAGACAGAAAGCTCAATATTTTTTATATTTTATATAAAAACAACCTGTTTTAGACAATGTCATGTGGGGGTACATGCTTGAAGTAAAAAGTAGTTAAGTTTTGTTTAAAAATGTAATTGGTTTTTGGTTTAGGTCTAACACAGGATTTTTAACTCTGTATAGCCTAGTTTTAGAACACGCTGTTACAAGAGACATAACACTGAAATCATATCTAGTATGTGTTGTTCAAATGTTGCTCTGATATGTTCAAAATAAAACCCCTTTAGATGTCTGTGGCATTGAAGTTTGTTTGGGTGCCTGCCAACAAGCAGGTCATCTTATATCTTTCTTGAGACCACTGGAGGCCAATGTAGACCAACAGTCATAATGTTTGCCCTCAGTCAGTCTCATGGCCAACACAGGCGTAGGACATGTGCATGTCAGTTTGGCAAAACATGCCTCATCTTCTGTAAACAGCTGGAAGTTGTAGGGCTAAATACTGCATAACCTTGAGGAGTTTGATGCCGGCGTTATGTATGTCCTCACCCCCGCAGTGAGCATAATTTAACTGATTCCCCTGGAGCACATTAGCAATGCGCGGCGGGTCAGTTCGTTTGACCCAAGCCGTCAGACTAGCAGCATGTGGCAAAGAACCAGAGGAAAAACTCTGAGTGAAGACAACAAATGGCAGACAAGAGTGATCTTTTCATCTTAGCACAGAAAAACTGAAAGAGCGAGGGAGAAAACAGACAGCAAAAAAGAACAGGAAGGAATAAGACAAGGAGAAAAACAACCATATGATGAGCAAGGAAACTAACAACATGTCCTCATCTCTGTTGGAAAAAAAGAGAAGGGTGAAGGGGGGGCAGACGAAGAGTGAAGAATAAAAAGGCCCAACAACAATTGGACAGAAACAAAAAAGTGAAGCCAACAGACACATTTCAAATGAGCTTCAGAAGAGAAAACAAGAGTGGAGAGAAAACAAAAAGAGGGGAAAAAGGGAGAATAGTAGTGACAGAAAACCAGAAGCTACATGAAAGAAAAGCAGTAAAACAACAAAGTTGTCCCATCTGTGATCCATTCCCATGTATTCTGCAAAGAAGGGGCACATGGGAAAGACAGCAGGCAAAGCAGGACAAGAGGAGGAAGGAGAAAGTTAGAGAAAAAGATTTAAAGAGAGGAAACATAAGTGCAGATGGGAATATTTTATTGGAATTTAATATTTGTAACCCACAGAAAACAATCCATAAATGTGTACTATAATGCAAATTTTTCACTATCTACAAGTATGTATTTTTACATTTTTGATGTCTAAAATCATATACACAAAAATACTGAGTGACTTCTACACACAACAGTTTTTGCACATTTACAGATTGTTTTCTGTTAATTTGTCGATTTTTTTTTTCTTTCACATTTGTGGAATTTTGTCAGTGTACTGCGGAGATCTCTGTTTTTAAAAAACAAAACAAAACAAAACTTACACAGCTAACTCCCCACAGGTATCACCAAGTTAGCAAACTGCACAGTAGACTTACCTGGAGATGACAAGGATGAACCTGATCTTGAACCACAAGCATTGAGTTAACTGAAGATTCTCCACTTTATTTTTCAGCTGCTGGTTGAAACCAGGCTACAGTCCTTCTCCTTGTTGTCTCCTACAGATGACCCTGGGTACTGCAGTGGATATACTTTCACCTCATGGGAAGCAATATCGCTGCTACCTGCTGGTATAGCTAATAAACTGCTCTCACACTTAGAGATGCGTAAATGCGAAAAAGGAAGTCACAAATGTAACGTGATCTTCAAAATCACAGGAATTTTACATTACATTTATTCATTTAGCTTAGCGACTTACAATTGCTTTACATATCAAAGGTCGCACGCCTCAGGAGTAAGTAGGGGATAAATGTCTTGCCCAGGGACACAATGGTGGATGGGTCACAGTGGGGGATTGAACCCGGGTCTCTCACACCAAAGGCAGGCGTCACCACCACAATCCATTGCGCCATCAACGCGAAATGATCCACAAATTTGCAAAAATGGTTTTCTGTGTAAAAAATTTATCCACAAATGCATAAATAACGCTTTGTGTGAAATTACATTATGTGGACAGAATAAATTGTATGTATTTGCAAATTGCACTATATTTTTTTGGGATATGATTTAACACAACACAAATATGTAATACATATTTGTAGATAGTGAAACATTTGCGCATCATTTTAAACATTTGTGGATTGTTTTCTGTGGGTTACAAATATTAATTTCCAGTAAAATCTTCCATGCGGAGACAGGAGAATTCACATACATGTTCTAAATACCTGATAATAAAAATATCTGTGCCCTTGCTACACTGGCTTAATGAAAGCTGTTAAATTAACAAAACAAACTCATCTAGAAGATGGTTGTCAATCTCATCATGTTTATTTATAAATTCCTGAAAAACGACCTTTAGGTGCAGGGGGGATTTAATCTGAGAGCAACCATTTTTGATTTTCTGCAAGATGTACAGCTGCCTTTCTAGCTGTCATTTCCATTGTTGTGGGTAAGAAAGCAATCAAGCCCCAATCACGGTTACAACAGACTTATCCAAGTCAACCCTTGTAGTGTGACTTACTGTAATGCCTGTTCCATCTGTTGCCGTCAAATGATGTCCCAGCAGTAATAGTGTTCGCCCTCTAAAGCTCACTGAAGCAATCCCCAGAAAATCCCCATTTTTGTCACGGGCTGTTTGGAAAATACCGCCCAGTAGCTATGAGGGACACCCTGCTGTATCATGAGAACTGAAATCAATCTACTTCAAATACCAGTTTACATCACTGAAACATCATGATATTATTGTGACGTTAGTATAATTACCAAAAGCAAGGAGGACCAAAGCAACACAGGTAAGGCAGATGGAAAATGGCTTTTAACATGATTAGGGAAGGTGAAAAAACGTTCCACTGTAAATTTTCCAACAAATGGTGTTCAAAATGAAAGTAGTACAAACAGTGACTCAGAATCATTATCAAATCATTGATGGTAGATAATATTTCTTTATGGTGGTCACTTTATCGAAAACGAATATCAGGACAAACAGTGAAGCTAATTTTTGCAATTTCTAGGCTGAATTGTGTAATTCTCTGCCATTACATCTGACAGCAACATCAACTGAACCTTTTAAAATAAGTTAAAAATGGGCAGTTTATGACCTCCCTTTAACCTACAGTGTGTTATTGCTATTTCACTGATCCGTTGTTCAAAGTTTTTAGATTTAATTAGATAATCTACCACAACCTAGAAAACACTACATATGTATTGTCATAGATAAAGCTGTTATAATGTTACTGCCTGTCCTTCTAATTGTTGGTCTTTACAAAAGCAGTCTGCTATAACTGCCTGAACACATAGGAACAATGTGTTGATTCTCTGAAGTCAGTGTTGTTCCCCTTGGATGACCTTGCCATGCAAAGGATTTGATGTTGTCAAATGATGTCAGAGCGTTAATAGCCTTCACCTTCCAAAGCTGAGTAAAACTCTCTGAATGGCATTTAGCTTCTCAGAGACTGTCAGCACAGAGATTATGAAGGAATAAACATGTTTGCTTAAAGCCTCTTATAAATGTGGGATGACGACGTGTTCTAAACAAGTGTCTCATTAGGGTGGAGAGAATATGAGCTACAGGATAAGTGCATCAGCAATAAGGCAGGTTTGAAGCTTCAAGACTAACGGTTGTCTTAAGATGGAGGTAGTATTTATTTGAATAAAACTTGCTTATTGATGTTGCACAAGCATTAAAATAAATAAATAAAATAAGTAACAACTATTCTGTGGTGAAAGCCTATTTTGGTATATTTTATTATTGCAATGGTGAGTTATTGCTGCCCCCTCCCCCATCTCATTGTTTGCTCTCTTCCTGTATTTTTGCTATGGTACTCCATTCTTCTATCCTCTCCACATTTTCTGTTTGCATCCCTTTCTTTCTGTTGCCCATCCTCCCTCGGCCTTTGCTCTAATCTAGCTGTCAGTCATCTTGTCATGGTGGTTCCAAAGTCTCATTTCCTGGGCAGGAATACATTAGCAGAGGGCTGCTCTGCTATTACCTGCTGAATTACCATGCTGTCCCTGACAATTAGTTGGGAGACAGGAGACACCGGGCTGCGGTGGACACAGCCATCCTGACAACTGGCACTCAGCCAGACACTTTGCACAGACGGCCAGAAATACAGGGCTTTTCCATGAATGTGCATTATGTCTCCTTTTCCCCCTGAATTATTAGGGTATTTGAAATCTTGATAGTGACCTGTGACTTGTGTCAACAGTTTGATTGCTACATAGTAAAGTTCCTTTTCAGCCCTGCTGGCAGCGGGGCCCACTGATAGCAATATCTGCTGGTCTCTTCATCCAACACTTTGGTTGAGCTTCACACTTGCTGATCAAATTGCAGTGAAGTTTATTGTGGACACTCACTGTCCTCAAAAAATATTTCCTGTGATATGGGTAACCACCAGTGTAAGATCCACAAGAAGTTATTTTGAAATAAATAATATTTTCCAGTATTTCGTAAAATTTGCGTTTAAAATTAAAATGCAAATAATGCAGTGTATCCTCTCGAAAGGGTTTCTGGTTCAGCTCTCTAAAATATGTGAGAATACTTCTGTCTCCCTTTTTGTTAAAATGTTTGCTGAAGTTCATGGAGCCTCACATTGTAAAGCATATTAAATTATTACACGGTGGTTAATATGCATTATGGACTTGCTGTTTTTCAGTGATGGTGTATCTCAACATGGTGACCCTGCCTTTGTTTCCTAGACTTTCCAACCTCACTCAAATCTATCTTTCCATAGCACAGTTGTCATTTCATTTGAAATCAGATTGTTGTAATCCCATTATATCTATTGCTCCCTGACTTTTGATTTCCATTCAATCCCAGTCATGTTCTGCCAACATTGCCTGTAACCTTTGGTTTCAATTTTCTCTGAGCTATGTGTTGATTGCTTGCTTTCTCTGGCGTGAGGTGAGATGTTTTTCTAAGCACTTGAGTTTTTTTATATCACCTGCACAAATTACTTTTTAATTTTCTTCTTCTGCAAAAAAACCCCACAATAAATATGTATATATAATTTTGCTTCTATACAAATCAACAGCCGAGCTATCTTAAAATTAAGCTTTGGGATGCATTTTAATATTTCTTTAAATTGCTCGTGGTACTTTAACCAACCCTTATGAAACAGGGTTCTGACTGTCCTAGGAAATACAATTTTAAAGTGGTCATATTATGCTCATTTTCAAGTTCATAACTTTATTTAGGGGTTGTATCAAACTACATGGTTTACATGGTTTCATCTTCAAAAAAACACCATATTTTTTGTCACACTGCACATTGCTGCAGCTCCTCTTTTCACCCAGTGTTGAATGCTTCGTTTTAGCTATGGAGTGATGCATCTCACTTCTACAAGATCTTTGTTGGGAGTTGCACATGCACAGTAGGGGGTTAAGGTCTACTATCCAATCAGAAACAGAGTAGGGCAGGTCCTGAAAAGCCGGTAAACACGGCTTCCAACTTACATATGTAACAAATGTGTCTTTCATCCATAAAGTTTTAACTGAGCTCTGTCTCTACATCACAGTAATGGGCCTTTTCAGTTTGCAAAGCTATTACATGCGCAAAAAGGTATAACTCAAGAAAGGAGAGGGGAAAAAGACAAAACGCATAATGACCTCTTTAACCTTGATAATGTAAAAAGCCTGTGTTACGGTTTGAAACACATGCATTTACCAGGGTTTAACAAGTTATTTTATTGAGTTGCATTGTGAGAAATATAGGATCCAATGTTTTTGGAGCTTGACCCATACTACAGCCTATAACTCATGATATCTCTGCCTCTGCAGCATTAATTACTGTGTTTTTCGGATGTTGTGGAAGTGCCATGCTAAATCTAGTACCTTGCCCTATGTTGTGGAAAAGCATGTTTTGCATGCTTCAGATTCAGGGGTTGTGTTAGCTGGCATATGCTGACTTTTTGCTGGTATCACGCATAGTTGTCCAGCAGATAAAAATATCAACAGCCCCAAAAATTAATGAAATAATTAACAGCAAATTAAACAGCCTAATATAGTATGATTTGTGACATACGGCCAAGACAACAGTGTGGCACGAGACGAAAAAACACACACTCCAGCCACATTGGCTCTCAAAAGTGTTGGCAAAAGTGTAAAATCTGCTCCAGTTACCTTGTAAGTAATCTTCTTACTTGGCACAGCTTCTATTATGTTTTATGCCAGCTTATCATGTTGTATGTATAGAAATACATCTGCCTATGTTTGATTGTGATGTGATTAACACAGTGATTCCTGTCCTTCATTATCAGTCTCAGACCTAAGCAAATATCTGTCACAATGTGCTATTCAACTCACAGCAGCTCCCTCTCGACTCCCTCAGATCAAACAAATGATGCAATATTGGTTATCTACACTAGCATTCATCTTTGTGGACTAGGGGTGGAGGAAAAAATCAGTACAGCATAGTATCACGATATTTTCCGTGGCAATACTGTATTGATACACAGGCGCCAAGTATAGATTTTTTATTATATAAATTGTACATTTAGAAAAAGAGTTTTCCTTTGGGGGCACAATTTAAAGTTGGAAAACAGTATCATGGTAATATCGCATTGTGGGGCCTCTGGTGATTCCCAACCCTAGTGCGGATGTAGGTACCACAGGTTTTGAAAACAAGCACACTTCACAAAATATCTGTCCGATATGCTATTTGCTAGAGTTTGCACAGTTCCCTGATCAAAACAGTTTCATCTTTACCTTACAGAACAAGTAAACACTGATATGACACAGAGCCATCCATATACAGTCGTGCTTTCAGATTCATATTAGACTTATCAAAATGAGATCTCTAAAGTACGTTTTTACAGTAAGGAGCGTACGTTTATGATGACTTATTGAAGAAAATGTTGTTTTGCAGTGTTGCAGCATCCTTTAATATCTGATTAACATTCTCACCCAGCCTTGTTCTGTCAACATGTGTCTGTTTGAAGCTGGATCAGACAAAGGGAGCGGGCTGGACATCAGACCTTTGATCTGACTGTCCTGTGTGTGTGTGTGTGTGTGTGTCTGCTTTGGCTATTTCACATTAAAGAGACACACTTGAGAGAGAAAAAGGACAGGTAGAAACTGGCCTTTTCATCCTAACCTTGGATGAAGAGTGTGTGTGTGTGTGTGTGTGTGTGTGTTCGAGGAGGCTGCTGTGTAAAGAGATCACTGAAACTGGAGCCCTAAGTCAAGGAAAAAAAGACCATACTTTTAGAAGGAGAAAGACAACAGACAGCTAACATTGTGATAGAGGCCCAGAGAAAAGGAATTGAGGAAATGGCTAACTAGGAAGACAAGCTAATCTGTGAAATCACACTTAAAGATTTCAGTATTTTGTGGGAAATTACGTGTTTCTACCTATGAACAGTAGAAACTAGTCAAGTCAAATCAAGTTTATTTATATAGGCCAATATCACAAATTTACCTCTGGGGGATTTATACACATCTACAGCATCAGACAGTATCTAACCTTATGGCGCATTCACATACAAAGCAATGTGAGTTTGACCGTTGGACTGCTTGCTTGAGTATTTCCATACATCGCAATGATGCAAGTTTACGCAAGTTAACACAACCCGGTTTACTACAGGGATGAACACTAAATAAATAATGAAATGAAATAAATAAATCAAAATAATGCTGAAAATAACTACATCATGGTGCAGATTTGTTTTAAATATGATTTTATGCTTTGTCAGGTCTGTATGCAAGATGACAAGCAAACAGCTTTTAAAATGCTTGTTTGAATCGATCAGGGTTATGTTATGCTAACTTGTTTTATTGTAAAGTACAACAATAGCTGGAATTAATTAACAGACACATTTATTTCTAAATTTACCAGGTAGTTCAACTTCCCCACTTCTCTCCAAGCAGAAACCGGTGCAACTGCAGGTTTTATTTGTCCAAAAGCTTATATCTGGAACCGAATCAATTCCGTTAAGGGAAACCCCCCTCCTCCCCCTAAAAATCTTTTAACAGGAAAAAATTGAGGAAATCTCAAAAGCAACAGAGGAAGGATTCTTCTCCCAAGATAGAAATGCAATAGATATGTCCCCAGAAAAGACCAATACTGTAAAATTACTTCGATGTATTAATTCCATATAAGCAATGAAGTACCCATGCAAACCATGTAAATTAATAATGAATGGAGGTAATAAAAGTTGCACATAATTGAGACAGAATACAGGTTGAAATTTCAGCAGCTCAATGGAAGCAGTTCAGTGCTTTGCTTAAAGTCACTTGGAGCGTAATGATCTGTGCCTTAATTTTTCCACCCTGATAAGAGATTCAAACCAACATCCTTGTGGCACACGCTTTCTTCAGTGAACACTTCAAACCAGAAAGGGAAGGGGAAGTCTATTTTTGCGTTTCAAAGTTATAACCAAGGGCCAAAAATATAAGACTGCTCAGAGGGAACTAGAGCGGAGGTCATTTTCACCCAGACATATCCAATTGGCACTCTAAGTCAGTCGGAATCCATTCCCTTAACATCAGCTTTGAAATACATCATACTACAGCGTGTACACGCATACCGACTCCATTTCTATTGGAAACATTGTCTGGGTGTGTGTGTGCGTCTGAATCAGTGTGTGTGGGGGACACCATTTGTACTGGTTTTGTTGTCAGCAAGGGAAATAAGCATTTTCATCATGTTGTTGTCCCATTCCGTTTTAAAATGATATCAGGACGTCATTAAGAGCCTACCCCTTCTATTCTGTTCTATTGCATTCAATCCCCAGACATCTGAGAGATTGATGGTACAAACATTCCCTTTCGTCTCTTCCGAATTCAAATTACACTTCAGGTAAAGCAAAGGCAATGGGGTCAGCTTGTAATCTGCTAAAGGATAATCACACTCATGCATAACAGAATGGTCTTGCGGCGTAATAATAATGCAGACATGGAGATAGCAAGTTGCCTAGGCAATCACTTATTTGCTGCAGACATTTCCATTTGATGTTTCAGGTGTTTAACTTATGCTTTTATCCATAGCTATTTTACAGTAAGGACACAGGCCAATAACAAATGGAAAAAAGAGCCTTCTGTAGGAAAACACTGCCCACTTGACCTCATCTGTAACTTCTTTATTCTTCTATTTTTGCATTTCCTGCAGCTAATGCAGTTGTCCGGAAAAACAATAGTGGCAAATTAGGCTGTCAGTCAACTGTGGGTGGGTCAGTTGCCCATTTCTAAGGAGTGACAGCTCAAAATAAGCAGTGGCTTTGGAGGAGTAATACTTCCTCAGTAGTACGAAAAATTGACCTAAAAATACATGCTTCCATTGCATCTGAAAGGAGTCCCATTATTTTCAAAATCAATTCAAATATATTTTTTCCCCTACTGCACATTACTGAAAGTCTTTCTGAGAAGCTTTTGAGTAAAGCACCTCCACCGCACATTGACTGATGGCTGGCCCCACGGGGGCTTACTGCACAGCGGTAAGAAGAAACAAGCTGCGCTGTGCTATGTAAAATAAGCTAAGCTCACAGGTCAGTTTATCTGTTTGCTCTGATGACTGGAAAGCCCATACTTAAAACATGGGGTGAACAGCAGTGCTTCATTTAACTGGAGGTCAGACATGCAGAAGAAGAGCTTCTTGAACTTTACTTATCTTTTTTAACGTGCGCTTGTCTATGTGTGAATGTTTTGTTTTTGTACTTCTTAGATGTTAGCAGTCTCTGTGCACTGTGTGTGTTACATCAAGGCACTGGCCATTGGGACTTGTGGGAATGTTCCCAAATGGCCAGTCCATTTCAGGCCAAACCTGCCGGGTGTCAGGAGTTTTTATAGCAGTTTCTAACGTTTTACTTTATTATCCACAACTGCGCTGGCCTGCTGGTCAGTGGCAGGGAATGCTGAATGTGCCAAACCAATTCTTTAAATATGCAGGTGGGATACAAGCGGCCTCTCCCAACTTGGACTGATCATCGTTTTTGCTGAAATCCGATTGGTGCCGATCAAAGAAGTTTACTTCCCATCTGGGGCAAGTTCTATCTCCAAACGTTTTGTCAGAGGTGAACTCAGGGTTGTGTGATAAGCCAACAGACGGTAAATGTGGCAGAAAGAGGAAAAAGAAATGTGGTGCTGAAAAAATAAAGAAGAATTTTGCAATGTGTTATCACACAAAACAAATATCCTTCAATAAGCAAGGATTTTCTGTATGTTTGTATGTATATTAGCTGTTAAGGTCAGTGGAGGTGATGCAGAGAGACAGGGTGATGATGAGCCCAGTCATGTTAATGAGGAGGGAGAGAAGGAAGAGAAGGATAAGGAGGAGCAGCAGGTGGACGATGGAACCAGAAACAACAGTGAAAGGTACAGGGGCAGTTTGTAGTGCTGGGTAGGCAATCATATTATTCATAGAGTTAGAAAATGGATTATTGTTAGTCATATTTATTACTGATGTTTTTCCTGTGCATATATAGCTGCTCAGTAAGCCAGGGATAGGCCTACTCAGAGCTGAAGATGAGGCAGTTGACTTGTATGCACACACATACACACTGCTGTAGTATGTTATGGGAATGCATTGTAATTTTAGAGTATATTTAGGTATTTTAGCACTGATTGACTCAGGCTTGCCTGACCTGGTCTTGTTCAGTGCAGTGGATCCTTGTTTATACAAACTGAGGAGACATGTGTCATCCTGAAGTATCTTGAATGTCTTCAATGTAATCTGATTGACTGCATAGAACAAAGAACATTAAAGTAACGGCAAACAATATTTCTGCGCTTGCACAAAAGGCCTTTCTGTCTCAAAGTCCCGAGCTGAATTTGAGTCCCAGTACACCCCTGGATCAAGGTATGTGTGTCTCCTTCAGTGATGTGAACCAGTCTTTCTGTCTGTCTATCAGTAGAGGCAGACCCAGTGTAGACACATTGACCTGTGTGTGTAAATATCAGTGTATTTGGGCATCTGCCTGTGTGTGTGTGTGTGTGTGTGTGTGTGTGCACGCAGGCTCACTGGCTCACTTTTCCTCAGAGCCATTTCAGTCTGATAATTGCAACCCTCAGACTCAGACTGATTTCCACTTGTCTGCACAGAATTTCAATATAGCTGCTCTTTAACGCCAAGGTCCTCCATATGACTAAGTGAGTGAGAGGGAGAAAAGGGCAAAAAGAGAGGCGAGCTAAAACTTTAGAGAGCATCATCTTGATTGTGTGTCTGTCCTCTTTCAGTCTCCTTCTGTCTTTTCAGAATAGAGTGCAAGTTAAAGTGGCGAGGAAGTCAAAGCTTGTTGATTTGAAGGAGAAGGTTGGTTCAATCATTTCCAAAGCTTAGTTCTCACCCGACAAATTTCACAAGCGTGACGAGGGCATGTTCAAGTTTATTGAACAAACACACCAATGTTCAGTTGCATTATGTAAATTGCAGAGGGAACCCAAGTTAATGACCAAAGTCAAACCAATATGTATTTGCTTCTTTGCTTCTTACTTGAGCTCTGTAGATATTTGATGCTTGCTGTGGTAGCAAGCATCAAAACAGTGGTATCGAAACACTGTGGTAAAACAGATATTTGGAAATAAATACAATTTAAAAGGGTTCCCTAACTGGAAAATTAATGATACTAACCTGTATTCTGTCAATCAGCCTTCTAACATCCCTGCCAATCATTAGCTTATTATTAGAATAAAACTGACCTTGTAATAACAGAGACTGTTATCACAGCACAGAGGGAATAAAGCACTGTTTCTCAAGGACAGAGGCGCAGAGCATAAACAACCATCACAAACAGCTGTCATTTAGACTGGCCAAACTTGCGCTGGGGTCCTTTAGTTGAATATTTACCACGTTCAAAGACAGCAAATTTCCTGTTAAAGAATAGTCTCTGAACTGGTTTTCTTTCTTGTTTTCCTCAGCTGTTTCTTTTCATGCGGGTGTGAGAGGGAATCAAAGCTGAGTGCTCCGCTCCCAACACAGTGATCAGTGTTTTCATGGAGACCCTCTTTGATGCTGTAATGAGCCCAGTGTGGTAGGTTATTATTATCCAGAGAGACAGCGAGCAGAGAAAAGATAGATTGAGAGACACGGAGGGAGAGAGGGGAAGGAAGTGAAAGCAAGTCAGTGGGTGGCATGTTTGGAACAGTTTATCTGAACTCTGGAGCAGTTAGTTTGAGCAGCAGAGCCGAATGCATTTTTAACGTGTAATCAGCGCGCAGAAACCAAGTTGCAGCACCAAAAAAAGATATTATACAAAGTGCTCCCAAAATGGCCAATGTTGTTATACAGTGATTTAACAGTGTGTTCTTATCTGATAAAAGACTAGATGAAAAAATAATGGCAAGTCCAAAACCAGAATCTCTAAACTAGGTAAAATTGTATTACCGAAGCTCTGTTCTCCTTAGGAGCTATTTGTATGTCCATGTTTATTTTGCCCACAAGTCTTGATTGTCTTTGTATTGGTTTGTGCAAACAGCAATGTAAACTTTACTATGGTTTAAAGGAAAACTCACTGTAAGGGTGGGAATATTTTAGCACCATTGGAGCGTGATAATCCCAATCAGCATTAAGAACAGAAATAGAGGACAGAAAAGAGAGTGTTAACCGTTAGGAGAGACTGAGAACAAGAGAAAGACATAGTGATTTAGAGAGAAACCAAGGGAGGGAAAGGTGGACACTGCAACAACCGTCTCCACATCAGTCCCCAGCTGCTTTGTGATAAATAGCTCTGCACATGAAAAGAACTGAGCAGGTTTCTTCAGTGTTCATGCAACAGTGGAGGACTACCACTGAAGGACCACCAACAATGCTAAAATTACGCTTTGATCTCAAGAAAAAGACATCAAGGCCAGTGCAGCATTGTGTTTTTCACGTGAATTTTTGCTTTACAACAGTCCTATACAAAAATTTGGCTAGATTTGCAGCCCATTCGGGAGACCAGAGTCAAATGTGTCTGTGATAACTTGCAGTCAAACACAAAACATTGCAGCAGTATTACATTTTGTCAAGCCAAAGGATCTATCAAAATGAAGAGGAACAAAGTCTACCAAAATATCTATTTTGACTTTTTGTGATCTTTATGAAACAAATAAAAGGCAAAAACTTGATATCAGGATTGCTATGTGACATTCTGGCCCTGAAAAAAGCTTCCCGAATTGACAACTTATATGGCAGTGGTTTTGTCATAATCAGGGGTTTTTGGTTTTTGTTGATGTCCCCCGGAAAAATACTGAATTGTGAAATATTCCTGATCAAAAAAAAGGGACAGCGTAACCTTCTTGTAGCAGACTGACAAATCAATGCATTACAAGCAAAAAGGGATGCAGATTCATACACAAGACTGTTGTAAGTCAAGAGCTACTCAGTGTGAAAGTAGTCAAAGTAAGTATTTTGCCCTTTTTCTCGCATTGCAAGGTTGCGGTAATTAGGGGTGTTTTTCACCAAAAAGCAGGCTGTGTTATTATTCCAATTGGAGTGCTGAAAAATCACCCAGTGGCACTTTAGAACGTTATGCAGAGTAGGAAAAGGACAGGGAGCGCGAGAGGGGCTTATCTGAATGAAAAGCTCTTATCATGTTGTTTCCGACTCTCTAAACCATTGCCGTATCCCCAAGGTCAACAGCTAAATAAATGTCTTCATGGGGGATGTTTCCCAGTTTTATGCAGAAATCTTGTCCAATTATGAACTTTTTAACTCTGTCAAGTGATGTACAACCCTTATCCCCACCTGCTACACACACACAGCTACACGCACTGTGTTTCTGACTCCTTGGCAAATGTGTTTCTCTTTAATGTTTTCAGTGCATTTCTCATTTTACAAATCCTTTTAAACACAAAGAGCACTGTTAGTAACTGCCTCAAAACAAAAAGGTCAGCAGTTACATTATTTATTGTTCTCTCATCAGCACAGCTTTACATTGCAGTCAATGGAGATTTGTTTAACCCCATTATCTGAACTACTTGTTTAGAAGGGAAGTTAAATGAAATGCACCCCACGTGATCATTGGATATATTGTATTCATTAAGTATGGTAGGTCAATGTTGAACCATAATGGACAGCTTGGGTAAATATTTATTTAACTGGTAGTAGGGCTGGCCTGAATGGCACTTTTTTTGGGCTTTGAAACTTCTATAGTAATTAAGAGCGAATAATCGAAGCAGCGGCGGCTGCTCCATAAAAGGGGTCCCGTTATGCCAATTGTGTAAATGTGTGTTGAGAAGCAGGCACTTTATGAGCTACAGCTACGTATTTCATAGATAGAGGCAGAACAGCAGAAGAAGGATAAATTGCCAAGAAGTTGGGCCAAGTGAGGATCGGATGGGGGAGAGATAACTGTGGGCATGTGTGTGTTTGTCTGTGTGTATATGTGTGAGAGAGAGCGCGCTCTGTTCGGGCCTATTTGTTCTCATAGCGTATGCTAACTGAAAAGTGACTATTAACAATACGTTTTTAACTTTGTTATAGCTAGACTAGCAGACCCAAGAGCAGGACCAAGAAAGGGAGGCGTAACATAAGAGAAATATTTATTGCGGGATTAAAGAGATTGGATATTGAGCTGAGGAAGAGTGATGTAGATTGTAAGTGTATGCGTGCCAAACGAGGTTGGTGGCTGCTATCTGATCACTTTTTACCTAATAAGAATACTAATCAGAAACATGAAAAAAAGATGATAGCTATGTCTTCAAAGCGTTTAAATTAGACCTTTTTGAAATTTAGGTTTGTTAGGTATGACAAACCACAGAACAATCAGGAGTTGGCTCACTCTGGCAACTGATGGCAGCGAGACATTTATTCTTGTGAAAGTTGTATGAACACACCACGAATCCCCATCTTTCACTTCCTTTTCTCCCCAGGATTTGTTTTCTCCATTGTCGTCCTCAATCTGTCCCTTACTCCTCTCTCATGCTACAGATGTCTTCACCAAACAAGAGTGTGTGCACACACACGCGCACACACACACACACACACACACACACACACACACACACACACACACACACACACACACACACACAC
>JAPMOB010222300.1:0-12382 GCA_029875015.1 Lepomis gibbosus | reverse complement strand
GGGAAAGACGGAAAGGGATGGGAGAGAGAGACCGGCTGCACACATATGCATACACTTACACGCGATGCAAATTGACATTTTCACCGAGTGATTGAATAATATGATAAGCATCAAATCTCCTTTTAATTTAAACCTTCCTTCCTGTTATCTCGGGGTGGGGGTGGGGGGGGGGAAGGAGGAGAGAAGGAGAACAGGAGATGAAGAGAGAGAGAGAGGCTCTCTGACTTGAGGGGAAATGGAGAAATGCAATCTCCCACCTGGGAGTGGTGTAACTTGGAGACAGAGTTGTGGCTTTCTGGATAAAGGGCATAGAGACGTGATGCCAGACGCTGATTTGAAAGTCCATCGAGGAAGACTTTCACTAAAGTATCATGTGTACGGTGGCCCTGAGAGCTCAATGCGATGCAACAGAACCCAGATACCACCAAACAAAAAACGAAAGCAAATGAGGAAAACTTCCATTTGTCAAAACGCTGCAAATACAGAAAAGAAGGCGGCACAGAAAAAGATTTCATTCACTTCATGGAAACGAGCTACAGCTGTTTTGAAGTTTTAACACTCTGATTACATGATTGAGATTTCATGATACCATCTGAACCATGGATGTTAATTATATTGTGTACAGTGTCTGTATTTAGTTGTGTTTTCTCACTTTGCAGCTTTTTCTTGTTGGTGAAACTGTTTCTTCATTTGCTTGTGTTTTGCCTCTTTGTGTGTTGTCATGTGCTTCTTGAATTTTCTGCACTTTGAGCTGCCAATCTTTGCTTAAAAATTAATCTACAAAAACAGAAAGAAATCAACTCCAGATCTGAAATGTTTGCTCCTTTTTCCGGCCGATCCTCTCGAGCTGGAGCCGTCGGGTTTGACCCCACACCTTGAAGATTAAGCGGATGAGGTTATTATGCGAAGAGCCAAAATCAAAGCAGGGTAACTTCTTCTACCTGCCAGCAGGGATTAGGTGTGATGTGACTGGCTGCTGAAGCTGCTGGGAGCCTCGGCTCTCGCTGGATTGGCAGCAGCTGTGAAGAACAAGGTTTCAGCCAGACGAGCCTCTGGGTTGTGGTGGGTGTGCGTGGGTGGGTGTATGTGGTGGGCTCAGGAGAGAATCTGTGTAGGCGGGTGGATGATTATCTGCGTGTGTGATGAAAACCGAAGTGGAACATTCTATTTTGGCCTGTTATTGCCTCCGGCCTCAAAAAGTTTTACAGCTTTCAAAAGGAGCAAGAATGCCCAATCACATTATTTTAATTCACTATAGAAACAGAGATGTACAGATATAAAGAAATGCGAAAGCTGTTATAATGAATATCTTTATATTAATAATGGATCAAGTGCATGTTAAATGGGTCACTTATAGTGATTATCAGCCGTTCCCTTCGGCCTACAACTTAAATGCTTCTTCACTCTCACTGTTCTCTGCTGTTTCCAGCAGCAGGCATCTGTTTTTAGCAAAAAAGCTTTGAGAAACTCACTGAACGCTACCTTCCAGGCTCGAAACAGCACACAAACACAGTCAGAGACTAGCAGGTGAACATAGTGGAGCATTTAGCCGCTAACCAGAGCCAGATATTTTTTCTCAGGTGGTGGAGACCAAACACAGAGCTAAAAGAGAGAGAAGATTCTTATTGATTACAATGTTTCAATGTTTTGCACAAAACAAACAAAGAGAATCAAACTGCGGCTGAACTCGCGGCTGAGAAGAGGGAATCAGCAGGTTTATGCATTTTATAGCGCTGGCAAATCCACAACACATTGGTGACGCTGCCCGGTCAGCTCGCTCTCAGTGACTGTTGCAAGTTTCTGACTCGAGGCGCCCTGATTTCGGTTCCAGTCACCGCCCTTAAGATTATCTCTGTAAACGCCTCACACTGCAGGATAATTTGGGTGATATCTGTTCCAACCATCACGGGGAACACTCCATGATAATCAGTAGGGCGAATCGGCCCAATTATCCTCTAGTGTGCAGCCGGCTTCACAGTGTGTCACAGTGTTGTCACTTCATGAACAGATTTATTTTTCCAGCAGTGTAATAACTTTGAAAGGTGCAAACAAATTACTGTATGTCTATGTGGCGTTGTTTTTTATAGGACTTGTTGGCTGGCAGCTGATTTCACCTGAATAAAAAGAACAGATTTATGTTTATTGGTAGATTCCTTTTGTGCAAAGACGTTATCAGATACAACACACAGAATTTTATCATATTAGGATTTATGCTTATGAGAGCAGCTGTGTCTCAGCAGATAATTATCGATCTGCACGTGTCGGAGGCACTTCCTCTCTCAACTCAGTTTTTTTTTCTTTCAGTTCTCTCTGGGAGTAAAAGCAGAAAAAGCAAATGAAAGAAGAGAAGAAGAAGTTACAGACAGTGAGTCAGTGAGTGTTTTAATGGCGTTAACTGGGCGAGTCCCGGCTATGTGATATACGATCATGTCAGGTATTGATTGACATGAAAGTACAGCAAACCTTCCCACTAGCTCAATAAGCTGGGCCGAGGCTGGACAGCATTATTCTGAGTTCACCAATAATAACGTTAATGATTTCATGTTTTAATCCAGGCTGTGTTAATATCCTTAGATTAGTTTAATCAGTGTTTGTCTGGTAATAGGATTACATCATTTTAAACTAACATAATTCTCTTACATGACCTTTTTCATGTGGTTCTTGTACTGTTATTGTCAGTTGACTTCAATAACAGTTACATTACTGTTTGGCTGTCTTGTCCCCGCCCGAGTGATAGATGTGTTGCCGTGGGTCTTGTATATACCGCCCTGAGCGCGCCGTTACACTGTGGCCCTTCGCAGCTGGTGCCACTCGCCCCACAGCTAAATTTAAAAGACCCCAGCCGGGCCAGGACGCCACCCAGCGCGGGAGCCGCTGTTTATCCATGAACATACCGTCACTAATGACTGATTTATGCGCTCCTGTGCAGTCGCTTCGTTTGGCATGTGGAGAAACGCAAATTAGAAACAAACATGCGATACTGGCTTGGTGTCTGCGGAGGTGTGTGCGTGTGTGGTTGGAGGAGGGGTTAATCCAGAGGTGGCTAAACAATGTCACGCCAATAAGAGCTGATTTGAATGTGAAAGGCTTTGGGTTGTGCTGTGGGACCAGTGGGTAAAGAGTTCCCCCCCATCCCATCTGAAAGGCAAATAGAGAGAAATGACTCACTGGTAGAGGCTGTTAAACATGTCTGTACACTAGAAATGATTTGTCAATTTATTTAAATAGTTTTATTTTAAAGTTCTTTTCCTAACTTCAGATTCTCAGTTGTGAGGATTTGCTGTTTGCTTTGCCTTGTGAGATGGTAAACTGAATATCTTTGGGTTTGGGGCTGTTGGTCGGACAAAACAAGCTACTTGAAATACTTGAAGTCACTTGGGAAATTGTGATTTATTAATCAAGACAGTAATCAGCAGATTAACTGATAATGAAAAGGTCTTGCTGCTCATGCTAACCACTAATTTCTCCGTCTTTTTCTTCATCTGTGTTTACTCATTCCAAGCAAGCTTGTTGTTAAGATCGACCACACTTCAAGTTTCAAAAGTGTTTATAGTTGATCTGAACACCCCCACTGGAAGGCGGATTGAAAATAGCCAGCTGTCCTGGAGAGGGGAGAGAGTCAATATCATGTAAATACGGAGATAGCAGCACACACTCTTAGACCGTCATGACTTTGCTGATCCTGTCAGAGGCTTCATCCTGAGGGAAACATTCTGTCTGTGCTAAATGTCATGGCAGTAAATCCAATATACGTTGAGACGTTCAGTTTGGACCAAAGTCAAAAGAAATCTCAGCCAGTGATTACACCCATCACCCGTACATTTTGTAGGTAAATGTACAGTGTCTCAGCTAATGGGGGTTAATGGGGGTTGGATGCTCTTCTTCTTAGTACAGCCTTTCTTTTGTGGTTGCAGCTGATAAGACGGGCCAGTTTTCATGTTTAAGCCTCGCCCTGAGCAGTTTCTCAGACATATCACTGGTGGGGCGCCAGAAAGAGAAGCTGCACACAAGCAGAACGGCAGCAAAGTAGGTAATGATGGAGGAACAGACAGAAACAGGGAGAAAACAAAGACAGAGAGGAGACTACAGCGGGTGGTTGGAGGCCTGACAGTTGATGTGCTTTGTTTCAAGGTCAGAAAGCTCCTCGTCTTTATTGAGTTATTTATCCCCACTCTTCTACAGGGACTCCCAGGCTCCATCCACACAACAGTGTTTTAGCTGCGTTTTGAAGTTGATTTCCGTCTACATTAAAAGGACTGAAAACGCACAGCTAGAAGCCCGTTCAGGTACACTGGGCATAGGCGTGCCAGTGTAAACATGAAGCAGAACGTCTTTTCCATAGACGAAATAATAAATAAATACAGACAAAGAGTCAGACCAGTTTTTTTGCATGCACCAATAACGAGCTGGGACTGTTATTGTAGGTAACACAGAAGTGTGGCGGCGGAAAACAGACTGGGAGTCGTTGCAAAGTAAATAGCGGCATGCACACCAGATAAGTGTTATTTGTACGATGGATAATATTTTAATAAAAATCCGATGTCAAAAACAATGTCAGTAGCATTGTGTTTGTGCTTTGTAAGACCCAATCAGAGAGCCGAGCGTGAGCAGCTGCGTCATCGTCTATTTTGGCCCGTCTTCTCTAAAACGCCCACCGGAGTTTTGAAATGCAAAACGGGGTCGGCAGCGTTTCCAAACTTCTCCGTTTTAGGTCTTGGTTTTCGTCGTTTTAGTCTGGACGGGAGGTGCAAATGTAGCAAAAGGTCTCGCAGCAGTGTGGATGGGGCCCAGGTCTAGTTAGACATGGACACAGAGACACTCGGCTCTGTTTTTGTGTGTGGAGGTGATGGCGACACGACGCATGACGATGACATCAGAGGAGTGACTTGTTCAGAGTGTCACGCCGACATAAAGCAGCGAACAATCGAGTGTGTCCCTTCACCGGAAACACAGTTGGCTGTCTCAAGTCGGAGTGCTCAGAACTGGATATGTTGACATCCCATTTCAAATCTGGCAATGAAACATCCAGCTGCAGCAGGCATCCAAATAAACAAGAGATGCGGAAAACAAATTCACCACTTCGGATGTAGAGTTTGACAGAAGCATGTGTTCACCAGGCAGAGAAAGTCTAAGCAGTAAAAAATTTAAGTGTGTCCCTTCACTAGAAGCATACTCGGCTCTTACAAGACCGGATGCTCGGAAACGGATGTGTTGAAACCTCGTCTCTTATTGGGCAATGAAACATCCAGCTGCAGCAGCAAATAAACAAAAAACCAAAAGATGTCCAGACAACAAACTGCAGATGTGGGGGAAAAACAGACTGCAGTGTTCAGTTTCAGTTCTTTTGTTGCCGATACTTTAAAGGAGCTAAGTCTAAGAATGATGTCATAGGTTCCTAGTGAGGTCACCAGGGTCATCTCTGCTCAGCCAAGGAGATTTTTATTGATCCCTCAAAAGAAATTACATTTCTTTCAGTAGCAGCTATTGAGTTGCATTATGGGAAATGTATTGTTGTTGGTTTATCTGTCTCTCACAAAATCCCCCAAATTTAATAATACTGAATAATTTTTTATGCTTGACAGCGATTGTGCAGTCACACAGAACAAAACCACGTTCCTGTGGTTGAGGTTGGTGACGGATCAGAACAAATGCAGTAAACAGAGCCACTGCTTGTCAATATTTAACCAAGATCATGATCCTTCCCCAACCTTAACCAAGTAAACCTAATCATAAACACATTAACGCAATGTCTAAATTGCTGCAAGCAGGTACTGGAAAGCTACGAGCGGATGTGGGAAATTCAAAACACATTTGCTTTTCTAAATTAGTACTATGTTAGGGTTCTTCACACACGCACAATCCCCCTCCCATTCGCACACACACACAGAGACATGGTTAACTCAGCGGTGCTTTATAAAAATGACAGCTCTATCACATATTCATGAGGCCTGATGTGAAGGACATCAGCAGTGTGATCTATAGACTGACACACACACACTTAGATGAAATCACCTATAGGTTGCTGCTCTCCCCGCCCCTTTGCTTCAGGCTGTAGCATGGTCAGCATTTATGTGCATGTGTGTGTGTGTGAGTAGTAAATGTGAGGCATATAATGAATAATGAATTTAGGTGAATTTAGGTCACACAGCCAACTGGGAGGGACAAACTGGGAATAGCTCCTTCTTTCTTCATCTTCATGTGTCCCATTGTGTGTGAATTTGTGTGTGCGCTGGGGGGGAAGTCTGTCCTCCCTCTCCTCCTTGCCTTTGCTTAATCTCCCCATCCACACTTCCCAATTCTTTCCTGCAGATCGGAATCTATCAATGAATTAATTTCTCGCTCTGTCGCGCACCATCCGTCTACCTGCACCCCCACACCCCATGCCTCACTTTGAGGTCTCCGCCCCCCTGATCCCCCGTCCCGCCTCAGGCCTCCCAATAGACTGTCCCACCTGCACCCGCCCTGCCTCCCCTCCTCCCACACCTCCCAGTGGACTGGCTGGTCCACCTGCCCGCCCTCCAAAGCCCCTCAGGTTCTGTGGGACAGCTCTGGACTCTGGGGTGGGGGTGGGGGGGTTGGTACAGTATGTTTAATGTTAAGTGGTACAGAACGGAAATATGGCTGCCTGCGGCATCTGAACAGTTTGGGGTCCTGGAGGCCACTGGCCGTCGTTAACAGCACTGTTTCATCAGCTTCATACTTCATGACTTTTCCTAATTCTGAGAGATTTGCTTATAACATTTTTCAGAGGTCTGCCAGAGACAATGAGACATTCTCTTTGGCGCTGCTTTGAAATATTTATACCCTACAGTGTGACAATGGTTGGTGATGACAGTACTTTTAATGCAGCACCGCCCCTCCCAACTCTCAAATCTGTTTCTTGTTGGATTTTTTAAGCATTTGAGGTAAATGTTGTTGTAAATTTTGCTTCTTTTTTTAAAAATGAGAAGTAAAACACACTCTTGCTCACGTCAGGAAGTTCAGGGTTTAGGTCTGGTGTGACCGGGAGCTTTATGGCGGCTAATGTTTAGCTAAAGTATAACTGATGTTTTGCTTGTTCTGCTGTTACACTGCATTTTAGCATTAAACATTATCATGTAACAACAGCGGCCGTCTATAAATAATTATTTATATTATTGATTGTCCTGCAGATTATTTTCTCCATTAATAGATTCATTGTTTGGTCAAAGAAAGTTCAGTCCAAGGCGACAAAGTGTCCGAGGAAAAGTTAAAAACTTGCATTTGAGAAGCTGGAACCGGAGAAAGGTTGTCATTTTTGCAAACATGCATTTGCTTCTCACATCAATGTTTTTAACTTTCAGCAATTAATTGTTGCCAGTGAACAGCTGAACAACTCAGCTCCACAACTATTATTATGATGTTTAGACATGCAGCTTCGTGGTCTGTACATGGGACAAACAAAGCGTAAATAAAGTCATTGTCAATTGAACACAAAGGGTTAAAATACAAACCTTTAATTTGTGTGCACAGTATTGTTAAATATCTCCACCATGCATGTGTGGGAGGCTCCAATTTACAGCGCTTACCACATTTGAAAACTCTTCCTGCACTTCATTCATCTCTAAATGCTAAATGGACTTTCCTCTTCTAATGGCTCCATGTCTGATTGAATTCAAGAGGCCATAATACGGCAGGGACGATGAAAAGTGGACACTGTGATGCCATCGCGCGCAGTGAGAGGATTCTCTGTCAGGAGAGGGTCAAGTATCTCTAAGCTGCAACCTCAATAAAGCCTCAGCCACACTCCATGTGTGAAAAGGAGACGATCTGCCATCACGCATCTTTAGATTAAGACTTAATACATTAATGAGCACCGGCCCTCCCCCCCCTTCTTAACTCAGCGCCACAGCAGGACACCCATGAATATTTAAATTAAAGGAAGTCTGCATGAATTAAGACCATAAACCACAATCGGTGTGTTTACTGTCACCATATTATCACTGGAAGTGGAGCATGCTGGGACATTTCCATCAACACCCATCATTTATTTTCAGTGTGTCTGTTACGTTTTCTGTCTGCCCTCATTACATCTGGGGAACCCCTACTGCTGGTCGTTATCTTCCCCTCGTTAATGCCCAACACACACACACACACACACACACACACACTTTATGTCCCACTGTTCTGTTTGGGTCATTTATTTTGTAAATAAGCCTGCAGGTAACAGCAGCCCCAAGAGCCAGGGGCAGGTTAGTGTGTGTGGGTGCGTGTGTGTTTAAGTGACCATGAAGCAGGCCAGATGTGTGTGTGTGTGTGTGTGTGTGAGAGCCAGGAGTCATAATTGACAACAACAGCAGACTGGATTGGTGAGGATCTGATAACAATAGGAGCTGAAATGGGGCTCATGTATGTTTTCTGTCTATCTGTGTGTGAGTGTGTGTTAGAGAGAGAGAGAGAGAGAGAGAGAGAGAGAGACGTGTGCTGGGGACAGGTTGCGTAATTATGAGATGTAGGGGGGGGGTCTACATTAGCCAGCTGTCACTCTTTGCCCCTCACCCCTAGTGTGTGTGTGTGTGTGTGTTTTAAGACAAGGCAGAAGGACTGCAGGGCGGTTACATCCAGAGACTGATAAGTTATGACACCTTCCGTAACCTCCTCTGCCCTTGTTGTCAGTTCTTCTTTCAGGGACACCAGCGTCTCAGACTGGTGTCAGTGCAGTCTGACCAGTTTGAACCCGACAGGCGGAAATTCCTACATTAGGTTACATTTTCCTTAGCTGACCCTTTTAATCCGAAACGACTTACAATAAGTGGATTTCAACCATGTGGATACAGCCGGAATAAAACCTAATCAGACATGCTGAACTGCTTGCAGTGCTACATTTAGAAACAAGTTTTTTATGGGCCACGGTGCAGCTGGAACAGATTCGTTTTTCTTTAGGTTTTCTGCTGTTAGTGAAGAGCTCGTTCCACCAGTGTGGAGACAGGACAGCAAATAGTCGTGCTTTTGTTAAGCAGTTGTTAGGCCCCCCCTCATTGCCAGTATGATGTCACCTTGTTCTGGATGTTTATGGGCCTGAGCCATTCAAAGCACAGCAAGCAAGTAGCAGTGACTGGAATCTGACTGGAGCATCCGTCGGTGGAGAAGCTGTTAAGTGCGGGCGAACATGGTTGAAGGTTGAAGATCGGCCGGGCCGCTGCATTCTGGATGAGCTGCAGAGGTCAGATGGTCAGAAGTCACACAGAGCAGATAGTTAAACATCTTCACAGTTATGTTTAGGCACTCAGAACACTTAAGGTGTTACAGCCTAAATGAAAACACAAAAGTCTATATATGAAGAGCATTTATTTAAATGCTTATTTGAATATTTTCTGTTCATTTAACATTGCTTGTCTTTAGATTTACATTTTATTTTCATTCCTCACGTTCTTTTCATTTCATTTTGCTTTTCTTTTAAAGTTTTTCTTTTAATTTCACGTAACTTTTCTTTACTCTTTTAGTGAGTTATTGTACTTAAATTTGTTGCAGACTTTGCTTCTTTAAGACTGTTTTGGAAGGAGCGTATTTGTGGGCGGGGCCAGTGTGTTTAATTTTACATGAGAGTAGAGCGCAAACAGCAAACGTCTACCTGCGGGTGGCAGTTATCGCGAGGCTAGTGACAGAACTCAGATTGGGAATGTTTTTCTTTTTACTCCGCCCACGCCCGGGGTATTATTTTTTTTTTTATAACGCAGGTTAAAATACGGGAGATTTACGGGAAAATACCAGTACGGGAGGACGGTGGGAAAGAAGGGTAAAATAGAGGACTTTCCCGGCCAAAACGGGATACTTGACAGGTGTGTGAATCTTGAAAAAGTCAAACGTGACTTGAAGCACGAAACAGGACGTGTTTACTGAAACTATTCACATTCTTCTTCTTGTAAACAAAAAGTTGAATTCATAAGAACTGAAATGAACCCTGGTTCAGTTCAGGACACTCTGCTACAGGTATTGCTGCTGTACAGCCTCACCTGGCCCTGCGTCATCAGTCTGGTTGCTAAAGGTAGTTCACTTTATGTAGTTGATAGATGAGTCAGTTTGCTGACTCTGTGATACTGTTACTTTATGTTTTTGCAGTTTCCTGCACAAATTTTATGATAAATAAATGTAATTTCTTGGAGAGACTTGGTTTAAAAAAAACTTCAACAAAAAGATAAAGGAACCCTTTTGTGACTTTGTAGACTCCGTCTGTGCCGGTCTGTTCATTAGAGGTATCTCCTTGTCTTTTCATTCTTGTTTAACTTCATGTACGTATTCCCATAAACGGAGCCTCAGCCTGACATCAAGGGCTTTGAAGTGCCAGTCAGTTATTTTTAGGCGTGAATGGTGCTTGGTGATTTTGAAAGGATTTTTGTTGCAAGCTTTAAGATCAACCCACGGAGGAGCGTGTAATCCCCTCACTTCAAGTAAAAACAAGAAAATGACCAAACTTGGGAGTTGTGAGCTCTTGGCCCGGCGTGGCGAGGCGGCGATATGAAGGAACAAAGGGGCAAAGCCTGATCCATCTGCGTCTGCTTTCACCCCCAGCCCCCCGACACTCCTGCTGTCACGGGTCAATGATCAGTCAGCAGCCGTGGACAAAAGAGAAGATGTTTAGATGAATGGAAGCGCGGTCGATGTGACTAAACACAGACACACACACACAATCTCTCTTTGTAATGTCATTAGCTGAGATGATGTTTCCTGCTGCTTTGATCTGATCTTCTGTCTTTATCAGGGTGACCTAATGCCTTCGTCATTCACACACAGGCGTCCACTGTCTGAAATGTTTGTGTATCAGAGAAATATTTGGATTCCAAATTGTTTTTAAATATTAAGATTAATATTAACGCTCACATGCCCTGGAGTTAATTGTGCATTTTTTATTTGTAGGTCAACTTAATTAAAATCTCTCCTTTGGAATAGATTAATATCTGTCTTGTTCTGGGATGACTTGTGTTTGATGAAATTAATGATGTCTTTTTCTCTCTCTCTCTCTCTCCCTGTCCTGTGTGCCCTCCCTTCCTCCTCCCCCCCTCTCATCCCTCCTTTGTTCTCGGGGTCAATCCTCCTCCCTCCTCCTCTCGCCTCTTCTTCCCTTTCTCGCCCTCCACAGCCGGAGAAGGGATCGCATCGTTCAGAGCTTCACTTTGGGCTGTGAAAGCAACACACACCAACTTAAAACACTGCTGTTTACTCGTCTCCCTTCTCCAGAGGGTCTGGGAGGTCCCTGGAGTGTGTGTGTCTGGTTGGGTGTGTGGTTTTTTTATGTGTTGATGAGTGCGTGGGTGTCTCGCGTCACTTTTCATGGGACATTGAAAGATGTGTGTGTCACAGCGTCGGTGGACGGGCTATAGGGGGCCGCACTCCCCCGCCCTCCCCTTGATCCTCCTCCTCCCTCTGTCCTTCCTCTCCTCCATGCCTCTTCTCGCTAAAGGAGCCATTCACATCCCCCCAAACTGTGAGTACTCCTCCACCGTAAACATCCCTCATTGTTAATAAAGAGATGTGAGGTGTGTTCACTGTTTTGTGTGCAAATCAACTCGGAGTGCAGTTCGAAAGCGCTTTTAAAAGCCTGCATACATTATCACACATAAGACATGTGTGAGAAAAATAAAAGTAGACCACATGCAGGCCTGGAATTTCATAATTTGAGGGGCGAAGCCTCATGCCAGGGCTCCAGGGCCAACAAGTCAATGTACCTGCTGGTAACTGTATCGTTATAACATGATTTGATTTTGCTTTTACGCTTTCACCAACTCTTATCATCACGTCGTCTTCGGGGTCACTGGCTCGCTGTGCTGAGCACCTCTGCTGTCACCGAAGAAGCTCGTAATGTGCATCTGTCAACAAACATCAGAAGGAAGCGACACGGCTCACTCGTTTGCTGCTTCATCAGAAGCAGCTCCGGAAAAAAACAGAGAGTTTAATTCAGAAAGTCATTGATTAGGACTTTTTTTAAAAACAAGTTTTAACCAATTAGGAACTGGCGGCTCCAATATCAGGTCCGGTCCGGCGTGTATCCTTATTACTCTGCTATAAACACTGCCGGTCCATAGACTGTGAGTGCAACCTAACTATAAGCATATCCCCGTGTCCAGGCACACCTCAGCAAAAAGCTCATGCTAACCATTTTTACCGTAACAAAACACCCATCAAACAATAAGAAACTAAATAATTAATTTTAATGTCTTTTAATATCTCTTTAATCTCTGGATACAGAGTGATGACTTATAGATTTTTGGTGACTTATATTTTTATTTCCATTCTACTTTTTCATTTACTTATTTTATTTTAATTTAATTATTTTTTAGATATTTTTATTTTTAACACACACACACGCTTACCGTTTTATTTATTTATTTTATTTTAACTTTTTAATATATATACTTTTTTTAACACA
>JAPMOB010222295.1:0-12179 GCA_029875015.1 Lepomis gibbosus | reverse complement strand
AAAAAAAAAAAAAAAAAAACTTTAAGTGGAGAGCTTAATTTTGGTAGGAAGTTTGGGGAATTGAGAGAGAAGTTTTGAGAAAAGGAGTCAGAATTTGGGGGGAAAGAAATATGTTTAAACAATCGAGAAAATCTGTAATAATTTGAATCCTTCGGGCCAATATAGTCCAGGACCGCATTTGTATTTTTGGAACGTAAAATAACTGCAGCGTACTCTACATCTGGCTTTGATTGATGGCACATGATCGGCCCAGACGTGGCCCACATGGATCGATGAGCAAAACGTGTGCTAATAACACAAAAATATGATCAGTGTAACTGTACTGAAATTTCATAATTCATAATACTTATGACCATGTGATATTTCAGTTTTTCTTTTTTAATAAAGTTGCAAAAATTTCTACATTTCTGTTTTCTTCTGTCAAGATGGGGTGCTGAGTGTACATTACTGAGAAATAAAATGAACTTTTTTGATTTTTGGAAAATGGCTGCAATGAAACAAAGAGTGAAAAATTTAAAGGGGTCTGAATACTTTCTGTACCCACTGTATCTCAGACTATTCCAACCATTTAATTCATGAGATCTCAATTTCAAATTTCAATTTCTTTTTTTATCATTGAGGAGCAATTGCAAAGACACGTAGATAGAATTCAAATTGAGAAATCTATCATAATAAACATAACATAATTAATAAATAATCAAGACATATACAGTATTGGCGTTGTCATCATAGTGCAATGCATCATTACTAATTGAGATGAGTACATTATCAAACATACAGTGCAAAGGTAATTTCATGTACAGATGTATTTTTATGTGTGTAAAATCAAGGCATGATGCAGCCCTCTATTATCTGTCAAGCTTTTATGAATACTCATAATCCAGACCTCATTGTTTAAAAATGTCTTTATTTTCTAGCATTTGACAGAAGTTTCGCAACAGCTAAAAGAGCAAAAGCATCAATTAATGGGGACACATTTTCCCTACTGCACAAAAAGAAAAAGACAGAAATACATTTAATCCCTTTTTAAGCATTTGAAACATATAGAGTGCACATGAAATGTATTTTTCACTTGGTTTACTTGGTTCTTGAAATTAACGAAATGAAATTAAACTATTGCTGATTGATTGAGCTTCTCTTTCAGCAGATATCACACAGGTATTCTTGCTTGTCATGTCTCCCGAGTTAGTAGATTGCCAGGCACAGCCACTGTAAGAAGAAACAAAATTATACATTAAGCTGTCTAGAAAAAATTATACATTAAGCCATCTAGAAAAAATTATACATTAAGCCGTCTAGAAAAAATGATACATTAAAGCTGTCTAGAAATGAAGACAAACCAGCAGTTGTTATTCTGTCACACACCTGTTGGATATCCAGCTCAATCTTCCCTGATCCAGCTTTTTCCAGAGCCTTAAACATTTCTGGTTGAGAGGCAGAAAAAAAGATACTGGTAATGTAACCATGCTACAGCTCTCAGATCATACAGATCATTATGAGATATACAGGAGTGACATTGTTGTGTTTGCTAACACTTACTGAAGAGCATTTCCAGTTTAATGAGACAGCCCACAAAGCTGTCAAAGTCTATGGCATATTGAGCGTCAGCATAACGACTGACAATGGCCTGCAGCACAGCACTGTTGATGCTGAAACCTAGGAAAGAAAAATAGCCGTCACTTATCATAAGTTCCTGTTAACTTGTAGGAAGTGTTTTGTAGATCTGTGGATTACACCTAAACCTGGGGAAGCATCATTTTTTAAAAGGTACCAACTATTAGCAGGGTCATAATGGAAGAGTCATGTTACACAGCCTCGCCCATGCTTGCTTTGTTCCCGTGACAAAGTATATGTGAAGAAAATATATATACAGAGAGGGACGAGACATTCCTCTAACTGGCTTATCCAGTCTGCCAGGAACTGCCTTTGGTTGCTGGGTTTAGTGGTCATGTACCATTCAGAAAAATAAGCCTAGAAAAACGAGCAACATAAATAATGTACGTTTGGAAACCATGTCATAGGCATGTCTAATTCTGATGTTTCTCATAACTTGGTGAACATGTATGTTAACTACAGTGGCGTTCTCTGTTAAAAGATAAGACTTTGCAGGCAATATATTCAAATACCTCATTTTAATCCTTATAAGGAAAGCAAATATTATCCCTGAAGCCGTGCAACTTATACATAAGCAGTCCTTTTAAACATAGTAAGGACATTTAGCCAAATAACAAATTCAACAGAGGACCAGGCTTCATATTTGACAACCATTTATTCCAGTGTTAAAGAGTTTAATGTGGCTCTTTGTTGGATGTTAGTGTATGAGATTCCTCACGTGATAACGTTTGTTACCTGCTTCAGTGGCGGCGCCTCTCATCTCGTGGGAGCTCATGGTGCCTGAGTTGTCTGTATCATACTTCTTGAAGATCTCCTATACGATCCAGGCACCCATGTGTTGCATTAACAGATAACAGACAGGTTTTCCAACGTTCATTTCAAACAGCATAAATTACAACTTACCAGGTATTTCTGGAGTTTGCTCCAAAATATATGGAATTCCAGCAGTCCCAGCGTGCCACTATCATCTTTCTGGAGAACGTTAAGGTTTATAAATGAGCTCATCTCACAGAGCCTTTTTTATTGATTTAACTGATAATTCACACACACATTTCAATTCTACTGTTAATAACAAAGCCACCAAATCCCAAATTTCTAAACAATTTCTACTTCTAAACAACAACTGCGGGAGGGGAATTTTTATGTTCTTCAAAGTGGATACATCCAGTAGACTGACAATAAGGCGACATGTCTCAAGGCTAAAGCCATTTGCCTTGATATCAGTCCCTGCAAGAAAGTGACAAAACATAGCTCCAAGTCAAGTCAAGATTCAAGTCAATGAAAATAAAAACGCTACACTTTAATATTATAAAAGAGTTCAATGTACTCACGGCGAGAGACGACGTTGTTCAAAATGTCAACCAGTTCAAAGACGGATACCTCCATGTCCTGTTTGAAAAATGCATATTATAACGGGAGTTTTCATTTGTAATCCAGGTTCAGAGCTGTTTGCGCATTTCATTTGCCGTTGTATTGCTCTACCCACATTGCCAGCAATCTGCTTGAAGAGTCGTTTGAATTGAGGATCGACATCGTTCGCAGATACCTTCACCTGTGAAAGAAGACACAAAGATGTCACTATTGTCAAACAAAGCACAGTCTTTTAGGGATTTAGAAATATTGGTACATGATGAATTTCACATTCAGGAAGAATTTAGCAATAGGCATTTAGAATTCAACGTAACATATTTCCTTCAGTCTCAGTGCTAAGCTGCAAAGAAAAGAGTGACTTTAAAAAGTGACAAACCACTTCATATTAACGCATTAAAGAGCAACTTATAATTATTTGCATTTTCTTACCTCCTTTATTTTAGCACCAACGACCCCCCCGTTTGCACTAAAAAAAATAGAAATGCACAGCTTGAGCCACTTTGTGGGCGTGCAAGAAAACAACATTTAGTAGAAAAAGTTTTGTCTGTGAATGTAACTATTCTGTGATTCAAGATGGAGCAGGCATCTGAGCCTACATTATCCTGGAGATATCAGTCAGTCTGTTTGTTGCAGTAACACAGATACCTGGTTTCAGCCTTCTTCTCTGTGAACACCCTGAGAATGAAGCTGCCATTCTTGTGAGGTTGGAAGGTTGAGGGAACAATGACATATTCTCCTGGTGGAAGTTTGAAGCGGTCGCACACTTCCCGCGTGTTGATGAAGGAGCTACTCATGGCCACAGCTCTCTGTCGCAGCAGGACGTCCGGACCTAGGTGAACATTGCTGGAGCCTTTGCACTAAAGATTAACAGGAGAAAATAGTGCCCAGAAAATCACAATGCAATCTAGCTATACGTGTGATGTCTGTTTTGCATTTAAAATTTCAGTTTTAAACAAGGGATCATTATTTGCATGTAATACAAATACAGACCTGATCTGGAACCTGTAAAAAGGAAACAAAGTATTTTAGAAAATGAGTCCATTAATAAAATAATGACAAATTCAGAGTACTGATTTCCTATGAAAAATCTAATTATTTGGACACACCTGATAAATGGCAAAGCCAATGGTCTCAAGGTTGCGGTCAAGCCTCTTTTGCTGTCGTCCATCCTTTTGCATGAGCCCCACCAGAAAGGTGCAGCCATCCTTCCCATCCAGGGGATGGTCATCCACATCCTCCAGACGCAACACAAACTGAGGGTTGGACGGGAATGTGGCTGGAGCACAGAAAAGTGTAATCCTTTATATGAAGTAGTGTGACAGAACTTCGTGCTCAGACACCCATATGGTTTTTCTGTCACCTGGGTTATTGCGGCAGCCGCCAGCGGTGGAGCCGACCCTCCATGTCCCATCAAACTGGTAGTAGTTCCAGCGGCCTATATCGTCACTCGTGAGTGTGTCTGGGGTCAAGTTACAGATCTCCAGCTTAGAGAACTGCCTGATGAAGTCTGAATAGGCCATCCTGAGAAGAGGAACACACTCACAGAACATTGTGTTGTTTCTCACTCATTAACCCATCACTTTTCCTAGCCTGAGTCTGAGACGTAATTGTTGCTTTGGTGATGTAGGAGATTATTAATATCAATCCATAGAATTAACAAATATATATATAATAAAATATTACATCTACTGTCAATGTACTGTAACTGAAAGGTTAGTGATGGATTTACCAGAACTCTCCATCTTCAGCCACCTGGTTCAGCCTTGATTTTTCATCCACACTGATGCTTTTCCATTCACTGGATCTAATTGTGATTTAAAAGAAATATTCTTTAAAGAAAATACTGGAAACAACCAGTGGAAGTGATGGTTAATGGATCTAGAACTTAATTATTTACCCATCACTCCAAGGCCCAGTCCACTCCACCTGACCCCAAGGGTTTCTGATACGAACCAGCTCAACCAGTTTGCCTCTAGAGTTAACCTGGGAGAAAGAGTAAGAGTAGGCAATTAAATTTGCATGCTATAAACAAACAAAAAACAGCTTAGGGTTGACAGTTTAGATAAATCTTATACCTCTTCTACACCAGTGACTGAGTATGCATGTCCTTTGACAAGTTTGAGAGCTGTAACTGCCTCTGTCTCAGAGGCACTGGTGATCTGAAAGCACCAAGAAGAAACATTTCAATTTAAAGACAGTGCTGCACTGCTGTTGATGTGTTTTTTTGCAGGTCAGCATGCAAATATGTATGAAAATAAGGCTTACATCAATAGAACAGCCCAGCAGTGAACCCAGGCACAGGGCCTTCTTCATAATTAGGAAGAGATTTGGTGGAGCCTTGTCTAAACTGTACACTTCTGAAATTCCTCCTGTAAAATCTTCAAACCCCTCTATAGTGTTTCCACCTGAAAGGGCCTCATAGCAGCCTTGAACCCTGTGCAGAGAGGGTGTGAATAGATTCAAAAAACTATGCATTGTACATTTTCACTGCATTTACATTGCTGAGGATATAAGAGAAACAATCCATACTTAGCATAGGCCTTCTCCAGCAGTGCGCTCCAGAACTCTGAGGCCTCCCGTGAGTGAACAAACAGCAGCTTTCCATCCCGGGTGGGCAAACGGTCATCGACCACCACATCCACCCACTCACCGAACTGCCAGAACTGAAAAGAAAATATTCCAATATTCCCATAAGTAAACTTCTTAAACTTAAAGGTAATTCAACTGTCCTGCATTATGACGCGTGACCAAGATGTTTGTGAGATCCTTGGACAATAAGTTCTGTGCTCTGGATGTCTCACCACAGGCAATATCGGGTATACATTTATACTATTTCATGTTTTTTAAATTTGATTTGATTTGTCTTCACATATAAAGCTATACATGGCCTAAACTTTTATCTGGTGGTCTTACTAGAGGGACTGTTGAAAATGTCAATGGCAAAGTATTGATCTGACTCGTGTATTGTTGAATGAATTGACCTAAATTGAACAGAATCTATTAAAATAACTTGTTTTTAATATTTAAAAAAAAACTTAAACAATTGAGGTTATACGATTACAAAACAAATGTGAGTCGAAATTTTGACTGATAGTGGCGCTATATGGATTGTCGAATTGGCCCCCAAATCTGTACTGTAGTATCTTGGAGTGCCCTATATCAGTGTGCTAGTTTTCAATAAAATAACTCATCATTCTCTGGTCGGACATGGCACAAAAATGAACTAAAGAAAGAAAAAAGTGGGAGTTAAGAAAGAAATTAAACATTACCCTAAGAAAAGGTAAAGGTCAGTGGGCAGTTACACAAGGCCTTTGTCTGACCTGGAAGTGAAATATCCCGGCATAACCATCAGTGAAACTCTGTCCAGGGGGCACCACACGAGCTAGGATTTCCTGGTCTAGAGTCAGAGAGGCTATTGCAGCCAGAAGCCAGCAGTCACCTGCAGAGTAAAAGCAGATACATATTCTGAGATTGGGCAATAGGGTGTACACAGCGGTGCTGTTAACAGCTTGTGCCAACAAACCCCTTTTGTAATAATTCCTTCTTACAAGCAGAATGGGCGGAGGTTTTAGATCAGCCATTTACCCATCTTCTATCCCCTCACTCACCCAGAACTCCTTGGCAAATGTCCGTCCTTGTGGCTCCATCGTCAATGAACTTTGGGTCTGAGCACAGCTCCTATGAAGAGCACCAAAACATTAAGCATTTGAGAGTAATTTTAAGAAACATTTCCTCAGACTGTACAGTATCACAGTACTGAGATGGTAGGATGAAATACCATTCCCTGATTTGGATTTGATTACTCGTAAAGTAAAAATACACCCATTGCAAAAATTAAACACATCAACACATATTTCTCCTTTTTGTTCTCTAAACATAAACTTCTGGAGCAGCTTTCTTCAGTCAAAAACCTGCACAGAGTGTTTTGTTTAATCTTTAAAATCCAAATCAGCTTTGTTTCGTCCACATACAGCTACCTACATCAAGATTGTGTAAATAAACTCAGATAAAGCATGGTCAGACTCACAGACTACAGTATAGGATTCATAGCTTCCCTTGATCACTTTGATAATTCTATACTATAAGTAACAGTATTCAGCAGTGTTTTAACCAGGTAGTTCAGCATATGGTGCACAATTCAACCTTCTGATCCAGATGCAGTCGGAAAGTAGTTAGTTACAGCTGCTCTTTTTAAATGTATTGTTTTCACTTCTGCTTCCAAAAGATTAAATAGTTGCTGAGTAACAGAAAAACATCCACTTCTTACTGCCATGCCACTGTCAAGCTCAGCGACATTAAAATATTACAATACAAACTGTGTATTTCTTTGTGTTTTTTCTCAGGGGCTTCTTACCTTTGGCCTCTTCCAAACAATGCCCCTGGTCTTGGATGAGTATGGTCCCAGCTCATTGTAGCCCAGAGATTTGCTGTCAGCTGGAAAGCAGGGGTCCTCAAACAGACGTCCACTCTTCAGACACTGCTGCTGCAGAGTCTCATAATCCTGCTTGGAGAACTTCACTGCAAGCTCGTTGGTACCAATGCCTTCTTCCCTTTTCTGCTGACGGGCCAGTTGATTTGCTATGGACGTCATCCTTACCTTTGACGTGTATATTGACTCCCTGGATGGTAAATTCTCTCTTTGTGAGCTGAGTTAGGTTGACTAGTGATCTGATCTTCCACCAGCTGAACACGGTCTGGATGTGTCTTTGTCCCAGCTACCTTTATAGCTTCCACAGGTGAGAGGGAGACAAGATGGGATCACAGACAGGGAGTGGCCTGTAATGGACAGGTAAGGTAAACAAAAAAGACAGCAACAACCCTAAGCAAATCTGCAATGAGATGGCTGTGGCCACAGCTGAAATACAAACAGGGACACGCCTAAAAGCTTGAAGCACCGCTGTCATTGCCTCATTTGACTTTTTGTGTGTGTGTGTGGTGGGGGTGGGCAACGTACTGTGTTTATTGTCTCCAATTTCCTGATGGGTACATATCAAAAGTAGAGGAAACAAACTCTTTGCCTGATTTAAAGCTGACTGAAATGAAACCCTCACACATTCTCTTTTAACATACTATAACATTAATGTACTAAAGAAAGAAAGAAAAGGGTTGGGGTGTTTTTCTCCAACAGAGTTTTTGGAGTGGATTACATGTAGTACAAACAGCTGAGAGTTGTGAAAGGGAAGCTTAAAAGCATTAAATGAAGTGACTGTTAAATTGAGGAAGAATAAGAATGGGATGCAAATGACATTGCAACACTAAGCCTGGGGGTTGTTTGCATCCAGTCAGCATGATTTTATATCCGTATTCTGTGCTTACATCCTTTATGCTATGTACAACAAAGCTAAACCCTAATCAAACAGTTTTCAGTCAGTGATCAACTGGTTTGGTCAGGAGCTACACTGGTGTCTCAGCTGTTAAATGCAACCCTGTTTGTTATATAAGAAGATGATTTGTTTATAAGCCTCAGAAGAACCACATACAGTTGGTAAATAAGGATATGCATAGAGGGTATGAATGCTAAGGAATCGACCCATGTTTATGTTACCTCAGAAAGGAGTTAGACAGAAAAGACAATTACTACAACTGCAGACCAGTGCTGCAGGTGCAGAGTGGCTGCTAATAAGCTTCGCATCAAAATGGAGCCAAATGCAAAGAGGTGCAGATGCAGTGTATGTTATTGTTTAAAGTAAAGAATCAATCCATCAGTAGAAAAAAAAAAGTCTTCTCTGTCTTACAGAATACAGCAGAAAAATCTTTTGGTTTCAGCACAAATCTGTCTGGACTACGCTTGATGTCAGAGCTGAAATGGGTGCTTTTGTAACAGCCACAAATATTTTAATGTGCCAACCTTCCACACCCAATGGACATATTGAGCATTCTAGACAACAATTTTGAAATTATCCACCCGCCTCCAAACCTTGCAGTCTTAGCTATTGTGGGATGCGGGACGAAGGGTGGGTCATAAACCACTGAATGCTGTGTGTACAGAGCCTTGTTTGTGAACATTACAGGGCCAATGAGTGTCAACAATAAGCATACCCCTCTGCTTCTCAGATTTACACCTATGTCATGACCATAGACTGTATATAAAAAGGTCATGACTGTAGAGGTATGCAGATTTTCATGGGGAGCATACTTACATGCTGGTATAGTTGTAACCATTGTTAAATTGTTTCAGTTGTATACGTACAAATTCAACTAACTTTGTTCTGAAACATAGACCAAGCAGAAAAACCTTCTTGTTGACTTTCTTGTTTACTTATCTTTTGAGCATGTTTACTAACCTACTAGACAGAAAGTGTGAGTAGTCTGTGATTGATCAGCATTAGAAAAAATCAATAACACTCCAATGAAAACATAACAACAGTCCTATTCTAAACAGTCCTATTTCGATTTATGCCTCTTCTTAGAAACTGCTTCACTACGGCTATAATGTAATTCTAGTACTGAATACATTATCACTGGGCTTATGTGGTATTACAAATGCTTAATTATGCAGGCACTGTTCTGTTTTTACCAAACATCTGATAGACATCACTCATTGTCATTATGTGAGTAATGCAGCAGTGCTTTGACTTCTACATTCGCTACCTATTCTGAGTAAATGCAGTTGCCACATATTCAACAAGGTTGAACATGTAGCAGTACTCTTACAATGCTTAAAATACAATGATCTGTCTTCACTATTAAATGCAACAGTTAATAGATATTTGTGCCGTTTGTCTTTACACCAACTTGTTGGATTTGAAATGAAGCACTGACTTATGTTAAAGTCCCATCTTTTAGCTTTAATTGTAGGTATAATGCAAACACATCAGACTCACAGTCGCAGAGCAACATTAACATTTGTTTGGAGTCCTTTTTCTGTCACCCTGTTAAAAGCTCCACCATGTTCTCCAGCTAGTCGCTAACTTTGTTTTTCTGTCATTTGGTGCTGAGCAGGTAGCGTACAGTGGGCCAATTAGATCACAGTAAAAAGACACAAAAATGCTCCTGAGAGATAAGGCTTGTATGATAATTGCCTGTGAATTTGACACTATGACTCTTCACATTCTATGTAGTCATTTCATCAGTGGTTCAAACAAAATATTGATAAGAGCAATTTTAAAGCCCCTTAGAAATTGGAAGTAATATAGATCTCTCATGTGAAATAACACCTGAAACTAATTGCCCCTTGTGGGATTAATAAAGTTGAATTGATTGATTGATTGATTGATAACCAAAGTGGTCTAACGTTGGCTAAAAATAGTGTGCTCATGTAGAATCTCATGCCTTAGAGGTTAAACAGCTGATTTAGAAAACAAGCTTTCAGGGCTTTTAAATGATGTTACCATTTCTAATATGTGGTTGCAAAATATGTTGCGACCCATAGATATCAGCACACACTTGATTTCTTCCAGCATTGCTTTGCTAGGCCAGTGTTAAGAACATGCAACTTTAGTCGTGCAAAACAATTTGTCTGGATTCTGGTGATCCATTTTCTAACTCAGTTTCAGCATTCATGTTTTCTACCAGGTGAGTTTTAATATCTTCATGCACTCTAAACACAAGGTGCATATATTATGTATTGTGTACTGTCATGTTTTTCTTTTGGCTAGAAATAGATTTTAATTGGTGGTTCCTCTAGAAGAAAACATGAAAACATATCCGTCCGATTTAGAACATGGGGTAGAGGTGCACATCAGCCTCTTGTGGCCAAAATAAGTAGAACAACAGCAAACTGCTGAAAAGACTTTTTTTTTCACCTGACAAAACTTTTCCCCACACCTGTTTCACAGACAAAGACGATTTTTAAGAAACTTTTAAAAGATTATCCTGGCTAAAACTGATCTAAAAACTGTTCTCAGATCTTAAACACAGGATAAAAACTGTTTACTTAGATAATGGATTACCAGAATGGGCACTACCTTGCCTCTCAGAGTTTTATTAATTGTTTCAGTTTGCAGGAATTATCAGTATATCCTCTCAAGCTTGTAGTTTCAGTCCCTTCAAAGGTTTTCTAATACATACACGTGAACTGAAGACCATGGTTTATGTAGCCACAGCTGTTTGCCTGTGACACTTGAGAGGTTTGTTTCTGTTGATTGCATTTTTACTCAGTCTATACTTACAGCTAAATGATTAGCTCTTGTTTTATGGGTATTTAATATTTGGTCACCTTGTTTCAGACAAGCACAGGGCATTTTTTGTTTGCACAAGACACGAAAGCTACTCTATTAAATTGATTAATTTTCTTCATTCATATCACAGTGAAACTTTATAAGCCAAGAGTAAACATAAAAAGAGGCATTTTTTGAATTACAACTTTTTGGGATTTTATTTTGCAAATTAGCCATTTAATTAAATATGCATGTCATGTCATTGCATGTCACACAAAGCCATTTTCCAGCACACTGATAAGAGTCAGATGATAATTTTTTTTGGTTTTATTGCGATAATAGACCAAATGGCCAGACATTTACAGAACAGTTTATCAATATATATTTTTTTCATGGTTTCATTTGTTCAAAATATACCAGTCAAATGTGTGACCGACCATTTTTTCACGCATATTTACAGCTAAAAAAATGCATGATCTGCAGTTTCAGGGCTTGGTATCAAATAGACAAAAATATGTTTATATATATTATTTAAGATTGTTTTGTAAATTTTATGAAAGTAAGGTAATAATTGTTGCAAAATAACTTGAAATCAGAAAATTGACAGATTGCAAAATCATCATTTTAGATGGTGTCTTGCCATAGTAAGAAAAATTTCTGCAACACATGCAGTAATGGGACGAATTCTGCCCTGCCAATTGGTATACAATATAGCCTACATACAGTATTTAAATGCATATATTACATGTACAGCACAAACACAACAAATATATTGCTTCAATGGCATCTTGCATATGATAATAGCTCATTTAATATTATTAATTCATGTAGTTTTTGCCAATTCCACATATAGTATTAAGTCTATTTTGAACAGTGTAGTTGTTGAACAGAATTGGCTTGAATGATACGAATGTTTATGCTCCAGTATTATCAAATAATTCAGTATGTATTATTAAATTCTGTCTTACATTGAGTTATATACACTGAACGAAATTATAAACACTTTTGTTTTTGCCCCCATTCATCATGAGCTGAACTCAAAGATCTAAGACTTTCTTTATGTACACAAAAGGCCTATTTCTCTCAAATATTGTT
>JAPMOB010222293.1:1740-12283 GCA_029875015.1 Lepomis gibbosus | reverse complement strand
TGTGTGTGTGTGTGTGTGTGTGTGTGTGTGTGTGTGTGTGTGTGTGTGTGTGTGTGTGTGTGTGTGTGTGTGGGTGTGTTATGAACGGTTAAGTCATGTGGAGAAGGTCTTTGTATAGGCCATTATTAGGCCATACATTTAATAAAAAACGGGGGCTTGTCAGTATATTTTTAATCATGAACTAATTCAGAGCCAAAGCCACTGTGATATACTGTGTGTCTTACAGCCTAGTGTCTCTTCTTCCTCTGAGCCGCAGAGCTCCGTTGTTGTCCCAAAAACTATTAAAACTGCCGCACTGCTGTTACTTCATCACCGTGAACACACAAACACATAGTTTAAGTTGATACTCACTAGAGCACCAAATCCTGATTAATCTGCCGATGAAAATAGTCCAAATACACTTTTTCCTCCTGTTTGAGAAGCATCTGCAGTGGGACCCAGCATTGTTCCTGCCTTGTCTTTCATTTGTATCAGTTTTGATCAATTCTATGTAAACCACTGTATAACTGATAAAAAAAATAACAATGATTACAAAGACAAGCCAATTAAAAAGTATCACTGTGATGTTATGTCTCACTGGAGCAACTGATTTTGTTTCTTTCTTTGTGAGCAATGGATGGAAAAAACAATACTGCCAGAAAAGAACCGTCCAGTGTCGCTTGTAATGATTGGGGCCGGAATCAATTTCCTGGTGTGATATGCATACCAGGTAAGAGTCTTTTCAATGATTTTCCAGTCAAGCTTGTTTTGGTTTTCACTGTTGTTGTGCTAATTTCAGTGGTGACCCTGAGAACGCAAATCCAGCCTATCAAAACAAGGAAGGTCAAAACTCTCAGGTGCTGTACCCGTCTGAGTGCTTTAAAGCCAAGTGCGTTATCGTATTCACATGGAGAGAGGCTGTGATAGTAGCAGAGGATGAAGGTTAGCAGACAGCACATCACTTGGAGTGCTTTAAAGTCATACCTGATTTGTTTTGTAGCGCTGCCACTCTGCCTTGTTTTGCACATTCATATGAGGAGAGTGGCGCACGGATTCTCCATCTGCTGAATCAGATGGTTTGGATTTAGCCTCCACCAAGCACAAACTAACATTTTCAGCTGCCACGTTCTCCAGCGGCAGCAGTGCAAACAGCTTGAGCAGCCTGTTGCTGCCTCAGACACAAAGGGAAAGCCACTGTTAGCCACAGTAACATGCCGCACTGTGTGGGTGGCTACGAGGGGAGACAAATAATGTCATCTGATTGTCAAATTGATGCTGGTTGCTGAGAGCAGCACATCCACCTGTTCTGTGAAGAACATTTTAAAGTACCACAGGTCTGGGATTGAGTTAGGATTCAGAGAAAAAAGAATTTCAAAATGAATTGTATTTCTCTGACCTTTTATTCCATTTTATTCAGCCTCCTAACATTCATCTCAGAACATTTTTAAATGACCCGAATCCTCTTCCTTGGTATTATTAAACCATTCTGAATCTTTTTCTTACACACTGCTGCAGGAGCCATTATGACAGGAACAGTCAGCTGTCTTAGACCTTAGCATTATTGACATGAAAGTAATTAAGTACATATTGTCAAACCATGATGTACAAACTTTCAGAAGACAAACAGTAAATGTATTGCACATTATTACACTGTTCTACTCTGTACAAACCTGGAACTATAGGGAACAGTATTCTAGTAGCATAGATCTATAGCCTGTCCAGGATGAGATATAGTTTAACAGTGTACTGTAACGACACATTAATGTGGAGATACAAATATGTAACATAATTACGGAGATTTTAAAAATCAAACAGAGGTTTTCAGATTGTGTAGGGGCTGACCAGTTTAATGTGTTGTTCTTTTGATTTCCTGTCAGGCTGTAACATGCTCTGGTACATTTTGCTGCTTCCATAACAGTGTCAGTTTTGGCATATGTGCTGAGCTCTTTAGAAATCAGTCTGATTTTGGTAAAGACCTTAAACTTTGTCTGCCTCCAGGTTGTAATGAAGCTGAAGCGTTGCTCTCTCTCTTGTTGCTGGTATAACTGACACCTGTGCCATTGTGTCTATACAAGATACTAATTAAATCCAGTATGTACCATATACTAACTGCGATAACTGTGTTTTGTATTAGTATACATCACATTTGACTGGTTAGTACTACCAAGAATATATGTAATATGTGTGTATCAAGTGTAATAGCAGATGCCCAGTGGTTAGACTTTTTCTTTGTCTGTAATCTGGTTGGTCCAGATAGTATAAGGGGCGTATACGAGCCATGCCTCTGGTATTATGAAACACATTCTTCAGTTACTATGGTGCAGTATACATATAGTTTTAGGGATGTTCTCAAATCTGATACGATATTTAGCAAAGCAAAAATAATGCAGTCTGTCTGAATGAGGTCAGTATGATTTGATTAGTGAAGCAAGCTCAGCTACTGCCCACTGAAAATGACTTTTCTCTTGCTTCTTCTTCAACAGATGTTTTTGCATGTTTTAGACTTAAAAATCATTTAAGCCAGAGATGGGGACTCGACTTGAGACTCGTGCTCATTAGATAGATAAAATAAGATAAGCTATACTTTACTGTCCCAAAGGGAAATTTGTTTCGGACTCCGTTCTGCAGCTTTATAAAGACAACACAAAATACAGAAGTAAACATCTCTCAACACATACTCTCATGCAGGACAACAAACAGCGGCAGCTGCTGAGCCATTCATCATAAACTTTGGCTTTAAAATTTCATACAGCAAGACCCAAACAAAGAGGCGCTGAACCCAAAATAGATTAGTAACCTGAAGTTATTGAACATGTTTAGGCCAGCATTGGCCAACTAACGTTAGCTTGCTTCTTGCTTCAGCTACGACCTACCAGAGGTTAGGTCTGACTGTCATTCGCTGTGAAAAGATTGAATGAGCATTCATTTACTTGCCAAACTTGTAGTAGAGGATTAACATATTTACGTCCCACGTTAATTATTGCCATTGGCTGCAAATATGTTATAGGTTTATTGTTGATTGTTTGTTTAGTAACATTACATTGGTTTCAGAGTCTGAGGAATGTGTTGACTTACAGTAGTGCTGTCATTATTTGCATTGCACATTACATGGTTGTGCTCCGTGAAAAAACAAGTTCCAGTTACAGAATTCCTTGAAGCTATTCTGTGTGATAAAGCAGCCTGGTTTGAACGCAGCAGGTGATCCAACATTCATTATAACCACGAGAGACAGGATGCTTGACTTGGACTCTAGCTCAAAGACTTGTGAGCACCTCTGTCCAAAGATACTCTGAAATCTGTAATAGGCTTCTGTGCATTTGAACAGGTGGTTCAGCCCTGCTGCCCTTCCAGTCATGAGCCCCCTAACAAGCCTGCAGTGCCTCCAAAACTGGGTATCCCTGTGAAAGCAAGTGGGTCATTAAATATGCATTGTCATTGTATAATAATTGTGTCCTGTGTAAATAGGCGGTAAGATAAGAAGACAGCCAGTGGCTGCTGTTAAAGAAAATCATTAATTGATTACTGTTGATGATTGTTTGTCTGTGCAACTTCTGCCATTTAACACAGACTGTCCTTAAATACTTCTGGATGTGAAATAAGATCATACCAAGGATTTTAGTTAACAGTTTGTGAAGTTAGAAAGCACAGTGTGTGTGTACGTGAGAGAGAGAGAGTGAGTCTGTGACACACATTCAAATATAAACTCACACATCCATAACTGCATGGCTACAGTGCATGGAATAATGGAAATGCCTAATGAGACAGAAAGCATTAATGCATGGCAGTCCCAGCCCACTGGCTCCCTAACATAATGATTAAGGTGTATCTCTGTTAAATTTTTAATATGAGCTATCTGCTCTGGACATCAGCCAACACAGTTAAAGTAGAATTGGTTGTTTCCATAGCTTTCCATATACATCTCTATGTCATTGGTTACTGATGGGCCCACCATGGTGTGTGTTAGTGTATGTGTGAGTGCTGTGCTCTAAATGTCCTCAGAATAGGTTTTGCAGCATAATACAAGCCACTTCATTGGCGGTAAGGAAATGCACAGATAAGGGAAAAAAACAACAAGCATTTCTGGACATTTCATTTTTCATTTTTCTTTGGCACACTATTAAAGCTTAGTCAGTGGCTCTGAAGCGTAAATCTTTAAACAGTTCACAAAATATCGTTTCATTTTCAAATAAAGACTTCATAATTTTCTAAAACAGCTGCTCAGTGGAGAGAGAAAGAAATGATGCATTTTTGGGGGACTAGATTAATCCACATTTGGTGCCCATCTAAAGCACCTTACGACACAATGGGCCAGATGCAAAAACTCCTTATGCCCAGTTCTCACAGCACCTTTCCGATTTTTGGAAAAAACTACCAGTTTATGTGTGTATTGAAATGTGTTTTATAACTCAAACCCGACAACGTCTGTGTTAGTAAACACATTCATTGTTGGTTTGGGTCTCTTGGGATGGGAATGAATCATTACTCTTGCGCTTCAACCGGTCACTCATGCTGACGTTGAATATAGGGATCTCTGACAGCTGTGCTCTGTTTCTTCAGTGCATTACATTACTTTTATCAGAAGATCTTACTTTTGTTTGTATCAGACAATCAATATAACAACAATATAACCCATTTCAACAAGAATATTTTTGCAAGAATTAACGTTTTCTAATAAGTTTCTTTTCAGGTGTTTACAAGTCTATTCCAAAACGTAAAAAGAAGAGGGAGCCTTATTTTATTTAGTTTGAAAAATGGAAAAGTAACTGCATTTCTTTCTACTTCTCACTTCTCACACAGTCTCTGGTGTAAACACTGGTTCTTAAACGACTCTCAAATAATTCTCAAATAAGCGTAGCCAGATTTAAAATCATTTATTTTCAAAGTGTGACACACCTAGAAACTCTATTCTACTTGTCTGTACCCATTCTTGTCCTCTGAAATGCAGCACACTCCAAATCCAAAAACTCGTGTTAGTGAAGGCCTGTCAGATGGTGTTTGGGGCACTGGTAGCAGACCACACTGGATTTGTGCTGCTTTAGTTTCTGAGATGCTATCTGTGTGATGCCTGGAGGCTCTCTAATACCCTGCAGATGCATTCAGACAAACAGCTTCCGGTTACTGCTGGTAAATTTGACTGAATTGCTATATTATAAGCAGCCCACGCATGTACGCCTCAAGAACTTTAATAAAAGCATTAAAGACAAGATGGGCCATGTTCTGAACAGATGGGACTGAGTTAGTGCAATGCAGACAGGTATGTTCACGCAGTATTCACTGCTGCACGATGTGAAAACATGCCATGTTTAAAGGAGCACTTTCCCTCCTGGGTTGACTTTCTTTGCTCCAAACTATTCAATAACCTCATTGTCTTTTTGTTATGGTTTTGATCAACATAAGTATATGTAGCACTCTAATCAGCACAGAAAGTGTTAAAAACAGTCAAAGGGGCCAGGAGTACAAAACAGTATGTTGCATCAGTCAGTCCCTCCAGGATTTTGTGGCCTTTTTAGTGACTGCTGCGGTCTAAAATGCCTGATTTGGCGGCAGCTTTTCTAAAAAAAGATTGCAATTAAAGTTGCGATGTTTTGGGGTGTTTTTGTGATAAAATTGTAAGATTAAGTGAAAACTGCAAGGTAGATGTGATTTTTTTAACTTTAGAATTATGCTTAAAATTATTAAACAGTCCCACCAGGATTTCACAGGCCTAACACTAACCCTGCACATTTAAACCAGCTCACCTTGATTTTTTCGGTACTTGCAATTGACCGGGATGCGTCCTCCATGCCTTTCGGCCACTGTGTGTGTCAATCACAATTTCTTTTATGTTCGACCACAATGCTGCACATTTTGCAAAACAGTTTACCCCACTGAGGTAAAAAATATTGATTGTGTTTTTCACAATCCTTTTTTTTTGTCTGCAAATGGGACATGTTGGTATTCCACGTCTGCTGTGACAAGCTGACGTATGATAACGTTTTGCAGGAAACGCCGATGATTGGTCAAATTTGTGGAAAAGTAGGAGTTATTGGTCTAAACTGAAGGTTGCGCTGAATTCACAGGGATTTGTTGAATTTGTGTTCATAGTTGCAATCGCGACATCGCTAAATCCTGGAGGGACTGATCAGTCTCCTTACTCGTTTTTTATGTGATGAATTAACATCATTAAGACAAGCCAATCAGAAATGCCGCTAGGTCACATAGAAAATGAATAATGACGCTGGGTGTAATTCTCTTAGTGTATTCCCACAGAAAGCGAAGAGAATTTTCATCTTGCGTTACTTGAGTTTGACCGCTGGATTATTTGTGGTTACTAAACACAACCTGCAAATTTTCGCCCTTACTCTGGTTTACTACAGTGTTGTGAACCGAAAATAAACATTCTGCAGTGATTTCATCACAATAGACAGATCTATGTGCTGAAATAACTACATCATGATGCCATTTGTTAAACGTCTTCATGTTTGTCAGGTCTGTCGGCGGCATGACAAGCAAACATCGAACAGGGCTATGCTACGCTAACTTATTTCATCGTAAAGTGCACCTGATGACTGGAATCAAGTAACAGACACATATATACAAGTAGTATCACAGAGCTCTATGTAACACAACATTTGGAACAGATAGTTAAATTAAGCTGTCTAGCTCTGATTCCTCTTTTGCTCTGCCTAAACTGCAGCTGCTGCACGCTCAGTGACAGTATCTCTGCTGCTGCTTACATGAAAGTAAATGAATGGTGAAATGTTGCAGGGAATGACATGCTAATAGCCAGATGCCAAATATTATATATATATATATAATTCATAGTCTGTATTTACATATTAATATAACATGTGATTTGGCTGACTACACAGTTCCTCTGGGTATTGTGTAGGAAACTGAACATCTGAACATTGCACCACATGGACACTTACATGGTTCACCTCTTGCTTCCCAGTGTGAACATTAGAGATTTTATTGACATAAGAGACTAAAAAGAACAGATACAAGCATTGTCACGTGCATTCAGCTCTTTACAAAGTTTGACTGACTTCCCATTACTAACCTGGTGGGCTTTTGGGAGTCAGGCGCCAGATTTCTGAGAGGGCTAGTTCCCTTGCTCATTTCCCATCCCAATTCAATGTGGTCTCATCCAGAGACCCACAATTGTTTCCTTCAGCCTGCCCAAGGTACAGTGCTGCTTTTGTTCCATCTCTCCATCGGCTCTGAATAAAGTCCCAGAGCCAGACAAACCTGTAGGGTATGTTATCAGGACTCTTTGTCCCGGTTCTAAGCTTCCCCTGCCCAGATCCCATCCATACAACAGAGGAGTAGCACAACTGCAGGCAGAGAGTTTGTCTCTGCATTTCCCTTAGCCACTCTGTGGAGGCTCAACAAACTCAGCTGACTTGACTACTGCTTGACAGTTTTAACATATGTTGTTAATGATAAATGATAAACCTGATTCCCCATGCAGACTTTGGACAATGTGAACTTGATCAGGGCATTTCATTCTAAATGTTTCCTATAAGCTTTACTTTTTACAAAGCACATCATAGTGTTAAAGATTTCCTACCAGACAGGCAGCCGTTACCTTCTACTATTAAAACTAATATGGTAAAGAACCCTCCCTCATTTCCTGGAGAAGGCGAATGTCATACAAATAACTATGCAAGGTAGAAATTAGGGCAGAAAAATCTCATTCAAAAGTTCAAAATGTTGACAGATGACAAAATAGAGGTACAGTTTTCTTTGCATGTGATTTTGAGTTTGCCTGTATACACTGGGATCTAACTGTCCTCGACATCTTGCATGTCTTATGTCTGTCATAGTTCATGACAAAACTTACATACATGCTCCAGGTGTTGAGTGTGGGGGTATCTGAGTTCCTTATCAGTTCAGCTCATTGGGAAAATGGAAACAGGTCATTTCTCAACAAGAGCAATGTTGAGAATATCTACAACACATACAACTGCCACTAGCTGCCATTTGTCACTGCATGAAATTCCATGTAGCGTGTTAGCAACTGTAGCCTTCATCAAACATGGTTTCTGGCCCTGGTTACCGGCTTTTCTCTGCTTCTGATTGGGTTAGGGTTAGGATTAGTAAAGTAGCACTGTGCATGTGTAACTCCCAACGAAGATCAAATAGAAGTGAGATGCTTCACTCTAAAGCACATAGAGTGAAAAGAGGAGCTGCAGCAATGTGCAGTCTGACAAAATATGGTGTATTTTGAAAATGAAACCATGTAAACCTGTTCTGGTACAATCCCTAAATAAAATGATGAACCTGAAAATGAGCATATTTTAACTACTTCAAAGGGCAGAGTCTTGACACAACGTTTCACTTACAAGAAAACCGTCTGGAGTTTAATCTGCTCTATCTGACTTGTGAAAGTGAATACAAACTGTTGAATTATGGTGCAAAATGCAAAGCACAGTCAAGAGCATTGCCTTCAGTGTGTAGAGGGCCTGGTGAAGCACTTGTGGTATTTTCATGGTCAGTCATTTATTGACATGCTCAATGCGATCTATGTTTGCTTTTGTCTGACAAGCCGCCTCTATTGGTCATGTTTATTATTAGGATTTTTATCATGCCCCTTGGAGTTTCATACAGACACACCAGATACCCTGTAAGAGATTCACATAGGCTACCAGAAAGCCTTCAGGAAGTCAGATGATGTAGTATGTGTATAAGAGTGCGAGAAATTCTGTGTGAGCAGGTAGTCAGGATGAGTGGCTCCAACAAACACAAGACTTTCACCAAGAAGACCGGAGTCCATGTCCTGTGTGAAACCAAAAAGAAACCATAAAATTATTTGTATTTTCACCCAAACCATGATGTTTTCCTAAACGTAACCAAGTCATTTTGGTGCCTAAACCGTTAACCCCATGTTATAAAGACGTCTCATACAGATGCTAAATAACATAATAATAATAATAATAATAATAATAATAATAATAATAATAATAATAATAATAATAATAACATGGCATGACATCGATATTTGACGACCTGGGAATGAGAACGGGCTGGGACCTGAGGTGGAAGAGTCATGAAGTTGATATGGTCTCAAAACTTCATGAGGAGGAGGAGGCTTGTGATGGATGGATGGCTCAACAAAGTGTACGACTTTGTTACAGGAGTATGCTGTTTGTTTTCTTCCCATAGTTCATTACTGCAGCAGTAATCGAGTTCTTTTCTGAACCATGGCGATGAAACCTGAACGGGGTGTTATATTAACTCAAACCATGACATTTCCCGAACCCTACCCATGTCATGTTTGAGTCTAAACCTGAACCAGACCTTAGCCAAAATTTAAATGGCTATATTTGGATCTAATAAACAAAGAGATAAGACCTACAGGATGGAAGCTGGTGTGGACGACAGCTGCTGCTGAGAATAAGATATTCATCTTTGCTTTTAGAAATTATTGCAGTGCATGTAGATGTTTTTACTGGCTGGAAAGTGTGGAGTGAAAGTGAAACAGACAAGAAAAGCATACATAAAAAGGGTTCTGTGTGGGTGCAGAGGTGCACCGTGCAGCGGGCTGTTGACCAGCAGGCAGAAGGTGCAAAATACAGTGACTCTTGACACCAAAATTACAGTGCATTGCTGGATTGCTAGTGACACTCCCCCCACTGCACCTCTCCGGATGGCGAGACATGGAAATACCAGACAGACAGGCACCGTGTGTGGCATTTTCCTCAATGTAGTGAAAATGCCAGAGGCAAAACACCCTGTATGAAGATGAAGCGCTCTGTCCTCACTCAGTCTCAGCTTGTCCTAAGCTTTCCTGTCTGTTCCAGCTCGCTCACAAATCTTGTCGTGCAGACTGATTACACAAATTTGTTTTGTGCTCGCCCAGTAGTTTGTTTCATTTGTGAATTCAGTAATGATGCTATGACCCTGATTTACTGCATAGTCCCCAGATTTGGTGATCTAGTCTTTAAATCAAATACTCAACAGTAACAGTTGAAGCAGGATTGGCACTTCTCATTTTGTCATCATGGGCTTCCATACTTCTTAAAGCGTACTATCACCTGCTGGTAAACAGTGCGAAGGATAAGTCTCCAATTAGAAACTTAATCAAACCAAGTGGCAAAACTGACCTGGTTGAAATGAAATAACAAATCTTCTATTATAATAACCCTTAATATCATATTCACTAGCTCCTAATTCCAATTAAAGTATACTGTATTGTCTGTTGGTTTTGTTGATGACACTAAAGTTCCAGCTATGAAGGACATTTACTATATTTCATTGTTTTGAAAATAATAAGCTGCATCATAGGTGTATACTCTTTCTGAATTTGTGTATTTTTGCAGAGAAATCAATTTCAAATGTGATGTACAGTTGTCAAGTTATCTAGGATAAAAGCAGCATGTTGAAAAGTTCATCTCCTTCTATTTTCTACAGAAACAGCGACAGTGTACAGCTCTCTGGAATCAGGCAGACCATTGGAAATGTGCCAACATAGTTTCAGTCACAAGCGCACTTGTTATTGTACTGCATTGTAACAAATATGCAGGCGATCCCAATGACAATGTGAGATTTAAAGAGCATTATCACAGGAGTAAAGAAGCAC
>JAPMOB010222290.1:0-14187 GCA_029875015.1 Lepomis gibbosus | reverse complement strand
ATGGAGGGACAAGCCGCTACACGGCGTGTACCACAGACAAATAGAAGAAGTGGCTGATATCAAGAAATCCTACCAGTGGCTGTCTAAAAAAAACCTCCCTGACTTACTGTAGAGCTTTTTGGTCTTCATTAGTATAGAGAACAAGAAAACACAAGCTCTCACCCACATACATACACCTACAAAGACATATTCACAAGTATTCACTATACTAATAACATCAGACACATACATTTTCTCTCGCACATACAAAAACACCCATACACAAGTATAAATATATTTAAACCCAAACAACCCAAGCAATGCCTACACATCCACTGAACACAAGGATCAGTGTTCTTGCATCATCATTTCCTTCTGTCCCTTGTTGGGTCCGATGCTAGAACGTGAGCCAAATTACAGCAGGCTCCTGACCACAGCACTAATCAAAGAGACAGGAGGAGGAAACACACACACACACACACACTTCTAACTCTGTGGTGTCAATTTAAATGGGAATTTGTGGACTCATTAAAGGCAAAAAGACCTTGATGTTGCTCTTTCATGACATGTGCTTCAGCATTGGGGGTTTGATTTCCTCGCTTGCATACTTGAAAGAGTTTTTTTACTTTATAACTACTGTATTACCTGGATCTGAGATCTAAAAGGTTTTGACAAAAGTTAATTCTAGTTTAACTTATTTAGCAGTGTTTCAATTCAAGGTACATTCAAGGTAATGTATATACGATAAAATCCATCTTAAGTTTAGTTTTTTCTCCCCAAACACAAGATTCAAAGTTAAAAAATATGCTAAAATAACAAAAGTTTTCTTCCAACATATCATAACTGTGGAGACTGACCTATTCTTTAAAACTGTTAAGGGCCTCGGATCTCCAATATCAACCCAGACACCCAACAGCTAGCTCCAATAATCGGAAAACTGCCACAGGAAATAGATTTTTATTGGACTTTTATAAGTTACCAGGGTAATAAAACTGTCAAATCTGTCAAAGGCATCTGAAATTACTAAAGCCTGCTGCTTCACTTCCGCATATATAATGAAGGAAGCATTCAAATATCCCTTTTGCCCTTGAGCAAGCACTTTATAATCACTGATCTCTTTGACATGCCTAGACATGCCCCGTTCTATTGTTAGGTTTTCCTGCTCAAAGGGAGTTACAGAAGGTAATAATGGTAACTCAGAGGACAGAACCAATAGGAAAGTAAATGCAGACTATCAAAATGGAGAAGGTTAGACCCATTCAGCATCATCAGTTTAGAAAAAGGTGAAGAAAAGATGTTAAGATGAGTCACTAGTTGTCCACAATTTACCTGCATGTGTATGACTGTATAAAAGTCTTCTGCCTATCACTCCAAACTGCCAATCTTTATTCCTCTTTGCCCTTGTCTCTGCATTAAATGGTGATTTGCTCCAAAAATAGATAATTGCCAGTTAACTAAAGAGTAAGTTACTGTGCAAAGATGAATGATATATGGGACTTTTTTAAAGCTTATTTGGCTGTCATGGCAGTCCTTCACTCTTGTGCAGATTGATTCCTCCAGTGTACTTGAAGGAATAATGAACATGTCCTTGAGATAAATAGTTCTTTTTGAAATAATTTTTTGCGATTTTCTAATGCTGTTCATGGATCAGTCCCTGGCAGGGAAGAGCAGCTGGGAACTGGCCAGTCTGGACATGGTGGTAAACTCTCCCAGGTTTCCAGTGTTTGACCTGGTCAAGGACAAGCAGTACCGCTTCAGAGTGCGCTCCATCAATAAGTATGGTGTCAGTGACCCTTCCGAGCCTAGTGAACTGATCTCGTTGGGGAAGCCACAAGGTGAGAAAATGCACTATCTACTGTACCCATGTATTACTCTGTCTGTTGTGAAGGTCAATTGGATTTTGTAGTTCTACTTTTTTTACATTCTGTATTGTGCCTACTGCAGTTGTGCACACATATGCAGTTGTGCACACAGTCACCCCCACACATAGGGGGCGAAATGCGAAAGATGATCACCTTGATTTTTGAGGAATTTGTTTTCAAAAGGTAAAAGTAAAGTTGCATTCCATCCTGTAAGATCATCTGTCTGCTCGAGTTGCTGCACATTGCATTAGGATCACAATTTGTGCAGTCATGCCTCAAGAATAAAAAGAATGGCTGTAGGCATATGAATTAGTGATATGGCCAATATCTGGCATTTTAAGCTAAATGCATCGGCTGATACCTGCATTCACGCGGTGGATATGTCATCCTAAATGACAACAAATCTAATAGAAAACCATTATTGCTAGCACTGAATATAGATTGTTATACTGTATAGAATAATGCAGTTGAATCACTTCTGACAAACTGTACCCCCATTCTACCTTAAACACCAGTAACATTATGAAATCGATAGCATGTTTGTATTAGATTGTACTAATGTAATAATGGAATTATCTGGTACATGACTTTCTCTTTTTTTGATATTGCCATAATGTATCAGGTATCAGCCACCCTGCTCTCTAAATATTGGCATCTGCTATTGAAAAACCCATATCAGTCGACTACTATTATGAATGCATGAATGTTTGGTATGTTTGGTGTACATTCCACAGCCTGTCACTCAGATGAGGCTTATTTGATTATAAAAGCTCCACATTGTAACAATCCACAAAATCATTGCCCAACTCCCTGAGCAGCAGCAGCGGTGGAAGAAGTACTCAGATCCTGGACTTGCATGAAAAAAGCAATAATGTAAAAATACTCCTTTTATAAGTAAAACCCTGTATTAAAAATGTACAAAAGCAACATCAATAGAATGTGCTTGAAGTATCAAAAGTAAAAGCACTGTATGATAGTGTATAGCCTATTTTAGAGTGTTACATAGCATTTTAATAGCGTAGCTGTTTAGTTTGACCTCTTTTTAAGGTTTTAGTTTTTCTATAACAATGCATCATATTTTATTTGTGGATCATATAGACATATGATGTATGTAAAAGATAAATTTGCAAAGTAGCTTGTACCTGTCAGTTATCAGATAAATGTAGAGTGATACAAGAGCAATGCTAATCTCTAATGTAGTGGAAGTATAAATTAGTGTAAAATTAAAATACTCAACTTGAATACAAGCACTACAAGCACTCACTTTCCATCACTTCTTGGTATATGAGCATCAGAAACACTGACATAATTGATAAAATTCCTGTGATGAGACTTGCTCATATTTTAAAGCTCTGTGTGAATGTTTGAAAATCAAAGGAAGAGTTGATTGAATTCTATCTTGTAGTTAATTTCCACTTGATGATTTAAGCTAAGGTTTTTCACCTGATGTCTTTTCATCTGATTCCCATCAGGTGTGCCAGCTCCACCTCACTCTGTCATGGCCATCAGAGACACAGACACCTCAGTGCTGCTCCAGTGGCAGGAGCCCAAAGATAAAGACAACATCCTGGGCTACTACCTGTACTACAGTGAGACTGGCAAACAAGACTGGAACACTGTCAACAACAAGCCTGTTACCCAACCAAGGTAATGGGAACAGATATTAAAACATGTTTTTTTCATGTTTCTGGTTGGTTGCAGATACAATAGCTGGTGACAATGTTAGTCTACAGATGCCTGAGCTTTGTCTCTCCTCCTTAGATTTACAGTGGATGGCCTTAAAACCCGAGGGGAATATGTGTTCAGGGTGAAGTCTGTAAGCCGAGCTGGAAACAGCAACTACTCAAATGAGTCCCACCCCATCCTCGTCAAATCAGCCATTTGTAAGTGCACCTGAACCCAGGTCCCAAAATATTAGACACAAAATTTCAGGTTTTCTGATACTTTCACTAACTCAGCAGCTCATGGTTCTCACAGAAGTTCATCTTAAAGCATGTGGTATTAACTGTAGTACAGTAAATGTTAAATCTATTAGTCGCTGCATTATGGTTAAAGGTTTTGTAAGTATTTGTTATTCTTAGTGCTACTCCACGCATGTGAAGAATACAGATAGATAAATGTTATACTTTGCATCTGAGATATTTTCTGTGTAAGTGTAGGTTCAATTTAAACGCATCTTTTCTTGGCCTGTGAGATAAAATCTGACTGGATTTTATAGTATATTCACAAGAACCTTCCAGCCAGATTTATTCATGTTTTTTCCTTTTCCTCTCTGACAAAAGAATGTGTGTGTATCCCTCCAAGTTAAAAAATGTGTAAGGTTAATAGTATTGTAAGTACATTTAGCAGTCAGATTAGTGAAACTTGTGTCCCACTGTGTCCTCGACTTGTTTGCAGCTTTTCATGAAACATTCAGCTATGTTTGGCTCAAGTAGTACAAAGAAAGTACATGTGGGCAAAAACAGCTTACAGGGTTGTACCACGACAGTGTTAATGCTACTGGTGCTACTCATAGCACCAGTAGCTACTCATATTCCAGTGAGCTTTTGCTCCTTCCACCTTTCGGTCTTCAAATGTTTTGTCATGTAGCCTTCACCAGATGACTCTCGGCAATGACTGACTGTAAAAAATGAATGCTTTTGCTTTTTGTGCTTGGTTTAGAGCTGTGTGGAGATGTGCCTGTTGAAGAGCTTCTGACCCGTCTTACTTTCCGTATTGCAGTCTCAGATAATGTGCTTTCTGCAGTGAAATCGTGACTCATTTTGCTTGCCATTCACTGCCAGAATATATTCTCACATCTATTCTGCCACTCAGCCATTACCTAAGGATAAATGGCTGAAGTCCAATTCTTTGTGAGGAATACATTTTGATCAAATAGAATATGAGTTGAATATTTCTTTCGGTCTCATTTTGGAATGCTTAATATAGGCCTAGAGTATGAATTTGCAACTCTAGACAGGAGTAGTCGGCCAGGGAGTTATTGTCATTTCTTGGTCTATTTAGCAGGAATGGGTGCCTGAGATTATTTCCTCTATCAAATATCTTCTATAATTCTTTCTGCTGGTTCCAGATGTTCCTTCTGCTCCCTCTGACATCGCTCTGCTGCTGTGCACTGGATCAGAGATGGTGTTGAGCTGGAGGGCCCCCACATATAACGGGGGGGATTCTGTGCGTGGATACTACCTGGACCAGAGGGAAACAGGCATGGAAATGTGGAGGGAAGTCAATGTCAAGCCTGCCAAAGAGAGGCAGTTTAAGGTCAGTAATGCTCCAGCACGATGCAATTATGGTGTGGTATTTAGCCCTGCTAGTGCCATGGATCAAAGGATGGCCAGTCAGTCGGTCCACCAATTTGTCCAGTCTCATCAACTGTTGGATGGATTGCCATGAAATTTTGTACAAACAAACTGTAATGTAGTTAATAACCAAATACATGCAAACCTGTTAGCATTACTAACACACTAAACTAAGATAACACACATTATACCGTCTAAACATCAGCGTGCTAGCAATGTCATTGTGAGGGTTGTTAGGTTGCCGACATTAGCCTTTAGCTCAAAGCATCACTGTGCCCCATTGAGCCGCTATCATGAGTAGTTGTAGACTCTTGGCTGATGTTTTAAATAATGCCCATATGAATCTTCAGTATGCACAACAGTGTCTTTTCTGTTGACTGACAGAATAAGAACAAAGAATTTAGTTTTCAACTTTTGATGAGAACAAAAAGAAAATAATCAATAAAACAATCTTGCACTAAGCCAACAAAGAGATTTCTACTCGCTAAAACACCAATAACGGCTTACTTTTAATTTAATTATCCCAATATAAATGATTTCTCCATTTAGCAGTTGCCTCTAAATAATGGAAATATTGGCTAAAGCTCCCTCATCCACATTTGCTGTGTCACTAGGCAACAAGCAGTGTCCATGGAGACCTGGAGGAAAGTTAAATCTTTAACCTGTCTCAGGAAGATTACAGGTGCTCTGTAATTAGAGATTGTGCAAATGTGTTATGTCTGAGTGGTTGTTTTTAGCTCCTGGAAAAAAAACAAAGACAAAGCTAATTGGAAAAAAAATAACTGTGCAACTATATCAAGATTAGCCCTGCACGTTGTGAGGTGAATCTTGAGGATTAGAGACCCCTTTCCCAGAAGGAACCGTCTGATGAGAACATGCAGCTCCCCCTTTTGGGATAAATGAGCAATTTCAGCAACCTCACATCCTCAAAAAGTGCAATTTCCATTTATCACATGAGCTGTTTTACTCTTGTTATTTAAATCAGGCCTCCTGGATGCTAATGAGAATAATTGGAATATTTATTGTGCTGTGATTTTGTGCTCAGGGCTGCTTTTCTTTTCCAGGTTGGAGTTGTGTTGAAAATGTAAATGATAAAAAAGCTTCCACAACTTTAGCTGACAGGAAGACATGTCACTGATCCTGCTTTATTAGAACAACAACATATGTTAACCTTTTGTATTTTTCTCTTGGATTAAAATTCGACCAAGGCAAGTTCTTTACAAAAGAACATAAAAGCAACATAGGGCATTATAAAAATACACAGTTAAAGGGAAAATAAAACCAAGATACTACAGGACAGTAAAAGTTACAGTGTAGTGTAAGATATTTATTAATCAAAAGCTGCAAATTTGATTTAGTAAAAGGCATCGGCAAAAAGAAAGGTCCTCAGCCTTGATTAAAAAAAAGATAAAGAGGAAGACAAACCATCTAGATGTACACAGATCATTTACTTAAGTAAAAAAAACATAAAAAACTCCATTACATGTAAAAGTTCTTAATTTAAAATCCAACTTCCTACAGAAGTCTTATCAGAAATTTGTACTTAAGTGTCAAAAGTAGAAGCAGACATTCAACAAATAAATTACCCCTTTGAGTAATATATTATTATATATCACATTATTAGATTGTAAATACTAAAGCATCAATCCATAAGCAGCGTTTTACTGTTATTGTTGGTCATAGTGGAGATCGTTTTAACTTTTTGTGACACTTATTTAAAAGTAAGGGTCACTCGAGGGGAGTGACCCTAACTTTTAAATAAGTGTCACAAATTAAATCTGAGGTTTTGTGAGATCTGAGGGGTAAAAAAAAGATGAAAAACAAAGTTTTGTTACACAAATTTATATTCACTTTTTGGAATTTTCTCTAATCTTTGCTTATTTTGTGTAATATTGTGATACTTTTTCCTCTTTGGGCTTCAAACATTTATTTAAATCAATCCAGATAAGAGGTTTAGAGGAGAAATAACTCTTTGGTGAAGCTGCTAGAAACTTTTGAAACATGATAAGAGGCCCCCAACTACATGCTGAATATTAGTACAGGGGCACAAAACAAACATGTAAGAAACCACTGTTTAACCTAACAGGGCACTGAATTTTATAAGCAAATCAAATCATTTTTTTAAATGTAAAATCTAACCTGCAATGTAACCAGTAACACAGCTAGAGGTAGAGCAGAGGTATAAATAAGCATTAAATGGACATACTCATAGAAAGTCAAATTGTACTTTAGCACAGCAAGTGGATAAATGTACTTAGTCACTTTCCATCACTGCTAAAGGCAGATTGCTTTATTTTCGTGATGAAGCACAGGTCGTGGTTTCAGTCTCCCAGCATCCAGACGTGCTGATGTTTCCGGGTCAACGCTCCACAAAAAGGTGGACCTGTTTTTTCACTGGAAGATGAAAAATATGTGTGAAATTAATCAAATGCAGCCTGTTTGCCATCTAGTGGTTGAAAGCAGTACTTTCTTCCATTTATTTTGGCAGGCAACTTTCACATTTTATGGGGTGGACTGTATATCGATCTGATAAGAAGATTGTCGTTCTACCAAAATGTGGTTAGAGAAAGATCTATAGATAGTGAAGGGGCTGGTAGGTGCAGGGAAATTGGTTTATTGATAGTGATTCCTATTATTGTGAAATAAGCTCCCTCTGGTTGTGTCAATTAGTTGCAGAGAGTGAGCCAAGAGCAGCAACGTAAGTTCACAACTGTTCACAGAGGCGATGAGGGCCTTAAAGTCTAAGAGGCTGTGAATAGGAAGATCAATGAACAGATCAATAAGGCTGAATCTTTTCTCTTCCCAAAGCCAAAGCGTCTCGGAGGTTCTGCAAAAAAATAAATGCTGTGGCAGCAGAACTAATACCTCATAAAATGCCTGTTTGGAGGGGTGTAACTGTACAACTGTACAGTCATTTTGATTTATATGAAGGAATAAAGTTTTATGCTGCAATAAACAATGCTACCAAAGGAGTTTAGATAAAGAAAACCAATTCAAGTCAGAACTTTATTGAAGGTAATATGATATATAAAAACATTCATAGATGACTGATAAAGTGTGCTGTTTTATACTAGAGAAATTAGAATAAAAAGAAATAATATATTTTGCCATCTCTTCCAGGCTTTTGAATTAACAATTTTAACCACATCAGACTGTTTCCAATGTTTGATCATCTGTACACCAGAGTATTCCAGGGTCTTGTCAAATCATGGAGTCATGGAAAATTGACATTCTTCAAACACACAGTCTGTTTTCCTCCTGAATAAATTTAAATCTGCCAACCTTAGTGGCCACAGAAAGAAAATCTTTTCTCAACTGTGCAACTAAAGATCTTTGGCTTGAGTGAGATGGGATATGTAAAGTATGATTCAGGACCAAACTTTGGTATATTATTCATACATGTCCTTAATTATGGTTTAGACTAGATATTTTCAAACCACGTTTCTTCTTTTAATATAATTCAAAGTAAGAATATATACTGTAAATGTCATCTGCACCTTTTTGTCTTCAGCTTGGCTGGTGGACACTACTATCATTTCAATGGAGTTAATCAGGTTTTCTGTGCCTGATTTATTTCCATAGGTTTGCAACCTGACTAGCGGACATTTCTACGAATTTCGAGTGTTTGCTGCCAATGTGGCTGGCGTTGGGAAGCCCTCTGAGCCCAGCAAAGCTTTTCTATGTGAGATGTGGACAATGCCAGAGCCAGGTGAGGATGACATGTCAGTTCACTTTCACATCAGTTCTTTCAGAAATTTCATTTAATTTTGTAGATTACTGAAAAGATATCTCTGAACAGCTACATGTGTGACAGGTGCCTCAGAGGGCAGCAAAACTTAAATTAAAGTGAGAAAAATCCTGCACACTGTTTTGCTTACTACTTGTTAGATTATTTAAATATCCCCTTCAGCCATGTTTTAAAGAAGACATAAAAATACTCTGGTTTGCATAAAAAATGAGTCTTTTATGAGTTTCCCATAAAATATATCCAGAATCTATGAACTTTAAACTTTATAAAAAAAAAAATTACTACTACTAACTACTGTTTACTGTTTCCAACGCCACTGGACAGTCCATTCTCTGTGTATGTATACTAAAAGTTTCAGGTGTTCACATCACACTTGGACCAGGATTAGCTTCCACTAGTTGTGATGTCATAGAGGCTACGTTCAGACTGCAGGCCTTAATTCTCAATTCCGATTTTTTTCCCCCAGATCCAATTTTTTTGTTTAACAGTTCACATTATAGTTTAAATGCGGCCCATATCAGACTCCAGTGTGAACTGTACGCGGTCTGAAAGTGACCCGCATGCACAGAAGAATAACACGATGTCACACGCAGCACAGCGTGGGAGACTCCCGTTTTTCATTGTCCTCTCGCGGGTCATATTTTCCTGAATTATGACAAGTGTTCACAACTTTCTGTTCTTTTCATTACGGATTCTGGCGCTGTACAACACATCTGCCACACAACTCACTACCTCTCTCTCCTCACTGTGTCCACTCGGAGAAGTAGAGTGCACGTAACTCAGAAGAGAGCTCGTGTTACGGTGGATTTTAGGTATAAGAGAGGACATTTGTGAGCAGAAAGATAGCAAGGTAGAGAAGGAAGAGAGACAAATGTTTAATAATGGCTTTTTGTGGAGTTTTTTCGTTCACGGCGACTCCGTCTACCGCAGAACTGCTGCTCCACAGTGACCTCGAAGTCGCATCAAATGCGACCTGAGTGTCCAGACTGAGGTTGCATTTAAAAAGATCCGATCTGTATCGGATTCGGACTACATATGGAAGTGGCCAAATTCCGAACTGGAAAGGATCAGATTCCATGTGACTTGGCTTGTTCACACTATCATAAAAAGATCAGATCTGAGTGGGCCTGGATGGGCAAAAAAATCAGATTAGGGTCACATTGGCCTACAGTCTGAAGGTAGACAAAGTCACGCTTGTACGTACATCTGTTAAACTCAGATTTAAGGTTAGCACAATGACACTTTCCCTGTTAAGCATATTGTGAAAACAACCATGTCAAACCTTGTCAAACTCTGCACATGTCTTTCTGCACAGTGAAGGTCAATCAAACATTCAAGTGAAGTGATCTTTTTGAGTTGAGGGGGACTTAAATGTATAAATGTATAATCTATAAAAATGACAAATTTCCATATGATCCAATTTTTTCAAAGCACTGAGAATTTGAGCTTCTGCCTATTCCACCCTGACCTGCATGTCTTTCTAAAGACTTTAGTTTACACATCAAAAGGTTTATTGACCCTGGCTGGGAAAGGGAGATTGATACCATGCATCCACTTAAAGGACCCATTACTACACACTACCATTTTATTTTTATTTAAAATGACACCATTAAAAGTGCACACGGTAACCCCACAATAATATAGGTCAAAATGAAGTACCAGAATAAAAACAGGCTATTTGCATAGGTCAGCAGTCAAGTGCATTATACACTAGCTGAATAATACCTAAAATAAAAGCCTTGAGTTAGTGGAATTATGTGTTTCTTATGTATTACTTGTCCTTAAATATTGCCCTGGCTGGTGGCTGTGCTGGTGAAGTGAATCCCCTTTTGGCTAAAGTGTCTCACTGTATGTGAAAGTCTATGTAAACTTCTGCTGCTGCATTGTTAATGCAGTAACAAAACTTGAGCCTCTAAAAACCTGTAAACCACTCTCTTCTGCTCGTTAAGTTCATTGCTTTGAGCACATAGTAATAAATGAAAGAGAGTCAGATGAAAATATCAAACATTTTATAAACTCCTCTCTCATTTGGACCGTGGTGGCTGGACAGTAAGGGAACAATGTTATGAGAGATTTTAGTCAGAAGTCAACCTGAAACAATAAAAATGGGAGCGTGTAAATAGGATACATAGTCTATGTGTACACAAGCACACACACACACACACACAGACTCACCCACAAAGTCATTCCAGTAGCCTATGTGGTTGCTCAGTAGCCGAGCAGTTCTGGCCCCGCTCACATCAGCTTCATGTGACATTAATAGTGAGAGCGGAGAGAGGCTCTCTCACAAATGCCACTTTTAAAGCGCAGCTCATTAATCTTGGCAAATGGGCTTTTCTGTATGCCATTAATAATTTAAAAGCGACCGAAAATCATTAAGCAAATGAACTACCACATGCCAGCATATAGTCAGCAGGGGTAGATTAAGGAAAGTCACTGTACTAATTTTGACTTTACTCTTATTTCTGGTTTGTTTTGTTATGGCTTCCCAATGTGGCAAAGAAGTCCTGTTTAATTGGTTTCAATATTTCTGATTCTGTTTCTGATTCTGATATGGTCAGTGGGGGAGTATATACAGACCAATACTTTTTTAAAGTTTTCTTGAAGTTTATTTCAGTGAGAAATTACAGTTTTTTGGCCACTGGGTTTTTTAAACAAACAAACAAACACCACACTCGCATTTATAGCTCCTCTGCCCCTTGCTCCTCCCTCTCAGGATGTCCCTATGACTTGGAGTTGCGGGAGGTTAGAAACAGCTCCCTGGTGCTGCTGTGGGCAGCGCCATTGTATGAAGGAAGGAGCGCCGTCACTGGATATTTGCTGGAAATCAGCCAGGGTGACCAATCAGACAACTGGATTGCTTTGAATAAAAAGCCAGTGTCTGATACACATTACAAGGTGAGTGGAGCTGTAAAAATGTTAACAAGCGTCAGCTGAAAATAACAATAGAACAATAAAGAGTTTTAAGATTTTTTAATTAGGATTCATCCATTACCTGATTTAACAATGCAAACAATTCCTTTGATGAGTAAAGTATGACTACTATAAGTGCACGGAAATTATTATTGACTTTCTGTATATCTAGCAGAAAGTTGAAGTGCTTCAGTATTTCATTCCCCTGTCTTTCTGTGGGTCTAAATCTTTAAATAATCTTGATAAATTATGACAATGATCCGTAAATATTTCATGTGGTTCTTATGACATCCAGGTGTCGGGGCTTCAGGTTGGTCAGACCTACCGTCTCCGTGTGTCGGCTGTCAATGAGGCTGGAGTAGGGTGTGCTTCCCTGCCCACCGAGCCAGTCACAGCTCAGACCCGACCAGGTCAGCCATCATGGTTCCAGATATATGAATATTTTAATAGAAAAAAAATCACCTCCAAGACTTGTTGGAGGTGTTGGACCTAAGTTACAATATATGATAATAGGAAAAAGTCCACACACTTTTTTTCATGTAAAAAAAGTTATTTATTGAGACAAACTTTTGATCAAGGACCTTCTTCTGCCTTTAAAAGAATAGTTCAACATTTTGGGAAATACACTTATTTGCTTTTTTGCATAGAGTTATATTAGTTATATTACCATTTTCATGCCTGGTAAATATGAAGTTTGAGCCCGGAGACTGTTCGTTTAGCTTAGTATAAAGCCCAGAAACAGGGGGAAACAGCTAGGCTTTGTCCAAATTCATCTGGCTCTAGTACTTTAGTAGGCTAGTAAAAACTGCTAAAACATTTGACAACAACATCATTTGAGCATATTCAGTATTATATAAGGGAAAGTATGGATAAATGCATCAATGAATGACAAAATCCTGTTTCATCTTCAGGCACCAAAGACATTGAAATTGGAGTGGACAATGATGGTTTCATATTCCTGGGCTACAGGCCTGATGAGGTGAGCGACGACAGCGAGTTCCTCTGGAGAAAAGACTACGCAGAGCCCATAGACGCTGGGAGAGCTAGGGCAGAAACCAAAAAGAAAGGGTATGGTTGTTCATGTGCGACACGAACTGTACGTCTACACTTGTATGAATTCCAAGAAATCTGAGACGTCACACTAAGTGGCGACCTCTCTCTCAGTAAGCATCTCTGCCTGTTCATCCCTCAGCATCTCTGTGCATTTCATATGTGCCATACTGTTAATCCTGCAACTTTGGACAGATTTCAAACTAACCAGGACTGTGAATGTCGAATAACACATTACTTTTGTTGTGTTTTTAAATAAAATTATTTAAATACAGAGATTACATAAACATTTGACATGGTCCAGAACAAATAAATTTGCTTTGTAAAGCAACATTGAGTAACAGTGAGTATTTCTCACTGAGATTCCCACTGAATGCCAGCCTCTTTGACTGAACCCTTCTCTTTGCTTTAGGGAAGCCTGCCTGCCAGCTCTCACACATTCATACTGTTCCATTCATTGATATAATGTAAAACAATAATTTCATGCTTTTTAAGTTTAGCTGCCTGAAAGTCATTGGAGTAACACCATTGGGACAGAAACCACTGTGACTTCTGATGGATGAAAACAGCACCCCAGTGCTCTCAAGATGTGTCTGTCTGTTTTTCAATTTGTCAAACAGGTCAGCCCTCACCTTCACAGACCCGTCTGAGGAGGACCTCGGTCTCTACACAGTGGAGATGACTGACAACCCAAACCTGTCATCCAGCTATGACTTCACTGCTGAAGGTAAACTAAAATATAGTATAAGGTTTGGAAACTGTCTTGCCCAATTCACAACTTCACCTCGGACACATTGACAAAAAACAGTACAACTGAGTTGTTTATTGTGTTATTGAAAAAGCTGACAGCAGCAGAAATAGCAGGCTTAATTTTCAGGGTTATCAAGCTTTTTTCTCAAGCAAATAATTATGCCGCTACAACCACTTCCACAAGGTCACTTATCCAACTAAGCATATATTCTCAATCAACTTTTCAGCTTAAAATAGAACAATGGCTTGCATGGCTCTATATCACTTACTGACACTTTGACATTATGTAGGGATTGAGAAATGTGAGTCCTGATCAGAGTTTAATTAACCTTCAGTTACTGTTTTATTTCTTTGCAGACCTTGAACGACTCAAAGAACTCAGCTGGCAAGTCAGAAACCCATGTATGTATCAAAGAGATTGTGCAGTATCATGGAGAAGAAGAGATTTAAGAGAAATAACAGTTTGAAAAAAGGATAGCTGATCCGCTGGTAACGGAGTAACAGTAAACTTGATTCAATTCAATTTTATTTATATAGCGCCAAATCACAACAACAGTTATCTCACAGCGCTTTTCATAAAGAGCAGGTC
>JAPMOB010222287.1:0-23860 GCA_029875015.1 Lepomis gibbosus | reverse complement strand
ACGTTACGAAGCAAACAGCGGCGGGTCCGAGCTAATGTAGCGTTAGCTAGCTGCTCGTGGCTGCATCACTATGGGATAGTTAACAAATCGCTCCATATTAGCTTTTTACCGTTACATCATTTCTTGCAGGCTTTGACAAATTGAGTTTATGTTGGAGTCTGTGTTGTGCTGTGAGCAGGTCACAGACTCCATGTCGTAAGTTGCAGTGTCGTCGCTGCTGATTGCAAAGTAGACAGCGAGAGCCTCGGGAGCGCGCATGCTGGTGTCAGTCACTGGATTTCGTGGAAAATCCGACCCTGAGCCTTAGAATAGGAATAGGAATACCTGCCTTCAGAGTTAATAGCCAAACCCGGCAAGTGGATCATTTTAATGTCACATTACAACCCCTTCACACACAGGCAATAAAAAAAGGATTCATATTAGTAGAAAAACTACATATAGCCCCTTTAATAATATATGTAATATTATATTAATATCTTAATTTTGATTTACAGATTTACAGCTAATATTCTCCTAAAATGATCCTGGAATTGAATAACAATCAAAGATTAGGCAGTCAAGGACAGTCTTCTTAGAAAAGCTGACAATACATCATCTACCAATGGGCAGCCATATTACATTAATAATGGCAGTAATAAATTAAGTAATAATTATTAATAATAGCGGTTTCGAAACTTTGTAAAGCATAATAACCAATAAATATATATGACCAATAAATTGCATAGTATCAGTTTAGTTAATTTTTCTTTTTTCTTTTTTCAAATGAACGCACCATACCAAAGACTACTTCCTCAAAATTGATTATATAAGTGTGTACCTTTTGAACATAATAGGCACCTTTCAAGTTTCTTTTAGTTTGGGTTTAGTCTGAGGACTACTTGGAGTTATGGTTAAGTACTTCAAACACAGTTTGCTCTGTTTTATATGTATGACATACCCTTTAGAAAATCTTCATCAGCTTTAGGGCTTTATTCACAAATATATTAGAGCCCGCAGGTGTTAGTCAAATCTCGCCATAACACGTCAACCCCTTTCTCCACCTGCAGCCATATCTACCCACAAGCCCCCGGGTGTCTGTTAAAACCATCATTTTTATCATTTAACAAATTCATCACTGAACAAACACGGAGCCTTTACACAGCTCCGTGAGAGGTCTGCCTGTGCTTTAGTAAAGACTCCCTTTGATCTTGCCATTGCTTGTGATAAATATTCATCAAGATGATAATCTTGTCAACTCCTGTGTTTATGGTTGATGGATCTCTTAGTTAGTTTAATTGCCTTTCATGAATATTTCCTTCTGACACATTGATTCATAAGGCGTAATAGTGGTTAGCAGCAAGAGGAGGATGTGATAGATAGATGATGGATACTTCCACTGGCAGTCTCCAGGCAGCTGATCTATTCTGAGTGACTGACTGTTTGGGCTGAAGGTAAGAGGACTGCTAAATCTTCACTGCTGCTGCAGAACCAGTTATTACTCTTCCCTGCAACAGGTAGGCATAAAGCATGCTGCTAGCCCTGACAAGGCTGCAGCTGTATGGGCTTGGACATAGGAGAGACTCCAGAAGAACTTGCCCCTCTGGTATGGTATGGCTAGCTGCTACAACCCCCACTCCATCTTCCAAAACCAGCAGACTACCAACCTTGAACAAAGATTACACCTGTCACACAGACAAATGGTCAAGGTAAGTGATTAGGGCTGGATTTCATGTCCTGGGTGAGTGGATTCCATTCACTGGATTCTTGACATACTCTGGAGGTGACCACACTGACATGCACTAGCAGAGAAAGGCGAGTCTGTATTGTGCCACCCAAATTATTTTGTTGTTTAATTAAAATTATATAGAACATGTATACATTTAAAAATCGAATTATGAGTTAATTCATTGAATTAGCTTTTAAATTATGCATTAAAACTTAAAGTAAAAAACGGAAATTATAAGATGATTAAATTTGCCAAGCAGAGCTCCTCCATCGTTAATTTTGGAACGCCTTCTCCAAATAAAAGCCCAAAATATAAGTTGAGCATAGCGTTAGTTCAGGCAGGCAATGAAGTCAAGTTCAGCTCACAATCCCAGCACATCAGTTAAAGGCTCAGCTGATTCCCCTCTTATCATTCATTGGCAAATTCCATACAAGGTGCCTTATTTAAGCTGCTTTAGCCTGCCTTGCGTTGCTGGTTCCTCTGCAAGCCACTTTGCAAGCCACCGCCACCCCAGCTCCTACTTTCAGGCTGTGTCTAACTAATCAATGTAATTTCTGATGTCACTGATGTCTGCTCTGTTCTGTACCCTGAGGGGGGTCTTTGCTGCTGCTCTCTCTGCCTCAGGCTTTCCATGTATGCACATTGATGGGCAGGGGAGGTGTGTTCTTCCTGGCTTTCCACTTGGGAATTGGAAGGGCAGGGAGGCCCCAGAACAGAGCCATACCGACAAATATCACTTACTGCAGAACAAACAAAAGTCTCTTTTGATAAGAGTTGTCGCTTGAATGCTCTGGAATAAGTTGTTGGTTTAAAGTTAAAATTACATTTTAATTTTATTTTGTTTTGTATATCAATTACTTTACATTTATATTAAGATGAGCAACAAGCGTTAACAGTCGTGATTGCACACTCAAGCCATAAGCAGATGATCTTTTATTAACAGTGACGAGCAACGCAGTTCAGCGCTTCATCAAGCTCATGGAAAGCAATAGGAGAAAGTCTTAAATACATGAAAACAGTATGTGTAGTGATTAGGGATGCTACACAGGTGTGTAGAACGCATTGCATGTTCATCTTTTTCACGTTTCATCTGTTTTTGTTCTCTTCATCAAATCTGCACTGATTTTTTTATTTAATTTTTTTCTTGTGGCACACTTGGGACTCACAGGTGTGGGCCCTTTCATATTACCACACAGGAGAAGATGCAGTTTGTGCTTAACAAACCACTCTGATTATTTCAGCAAAGTGGCCACTTTGATAACACACAAACCCTCGCCCTTTTAAACTTAAGAACCCTCTAAGCAGCCTGCCCTTATTGAAGGAAAAGCAGTCTGCACTCTACAGCAGGGGTCACTGTTGAACTGAAGCATTCGTTTAAGTTAGCATCCATGTACCTCAGCCTCTCTCCTTTTCTCTCTGCTTTTCGCTTCACTGTCAGAAAATGTAGCATGACAGAGATGGAACAATAACTTCATTTAATATCTAGGTCACACAAAATCTTCTAATCTTAGCAAAGAGAATATTTATTGACTGGGGGTCAGTGAATTGCAGTGTAGGCTGCTGTTAATGGATAGATTGGGGATGAATAATTAAGTTGTGGGTCGCATCTGCATGACAGAGCAGGTGCGTACAGTGGAGTGCAGTGTGCTAGGTGCTACCTTGTCAAAAATGCTTGAGGGAGAATGGGAGCAGGGTGATGAATAAATATAAGGCAATTGATTAATGTGGCAAGTTTGGAGAGGATGTGGTTTGGAGTTTTGTAGGTCATGGTAGTTAGTCAAAAGGCTTTAGTTGATATCAGAGGTGGAGATTCTCATTTTTGTAGAGAACATAACCTTCAGGTAAGTTCATGAAGCAGCATGGGTGTGCATAGCAATGCCTCATTTTGTTTTGAAAAATCTAGTGAAAAATCATTTGGCTAACTCATTCTACATAAACTAGCAATGACATGGTGTGAATACAGCAGCAGAATCCATCCCAGCAATAGGCTTTAAGACATGTTGACATTTGTCACTGTAGGAAAACACAGGTGTATATAATGTTATGGCTTACACAGTCATTGTTAATGTTATTAGTAGTGTAGTACTTAAGTAGTTAGTGTGTTTCAGTGAAAATGTCTGATGTGAAAAGGCCCTTAAGGGTTTTTTTGCTTTCTTTAAACAAAATAAAAAATATGAATATGTGAGACAATTTCATTGCTTCCAAATATAATGCCACTTGTTTCAAGGGTTGAGTCATTCAATATCACTGACACAAGTATAATGCCCCAAAATTTGCTAGGACAAGGTCCACTGGAAATTTTCCTGAGCTTTCAGCCACATCTCTTATCGATTGGAATTTGCTCATTTGTTTTAAGTTGATGCACATCAATTTTTAACATACATTAGTGATATTATGTACAGTACACAAACCAATCAGCTAATCGAAAGATCCGTTATGATTGAGTGTTTAAAGCCTTTTTATTTCTTCGTCATTGTCTATTAATGAATAGTTGTTTCAAACATCAACAGGGGAGCATTTGTCCAAAAGTCCTCCGTATTGAATAATTATGTGCTGTATGGAGTCTGAAAGTATCTGAAGGCAGGCCAATCCACTAGTTGAGCTCAAAGATTTTTATTGAACATGGAAATAGTATTTTAGCCAAAAGAAATCTTAGCAAAAGGTCCACTTTACAGCTGTCAGCCACATCGTCGGGGCGGCTTTGGCTTGGGTGGTAGACTGGGTTGTCCATTAATTGCAGGGTTGACTGTTCTCTCCTCGGCTCCTCCTGTCTGTGTTAAAGTGTTCTTTAACAAGACACTGAACCCTTTGTGCTTTGTCCAACAAGGTAGAAAAGTGCTAAATATATTAAAATGTTACACATGTTTTGGCTTAAGTCACATGATTAAAACCTCCATCAGAAATCAGAAACACTTTATATGCAACCACCTGTTGTCACTTTCATACTGAAATCACATGATTAACAACAGAACTAAGCATACTCCATCCACTGATTAAGGCCATGAGAGGCGATTGAAAGCTTGTTCGAGCTCTTTATCTGAGTACTTATAGCCACCATGGCTGGCTTTGCAACACAAATCATTTCCACAAAATTTATTTTTTGAATCTACCCTTCAAATACGATATATAAAGATAAACATTTATAAGAAACGGAACACACTGTAACTGTGACCCAGCCAGTCCCTCATAAATCAGATGACCATTTATCCATTTTCTGTGACAGTGATGTAACAGTTGCTCCTCACTAAACGAGAAGAGAGGATCTTAAGGAGCCGCTGATCAATGAGGGTCTTTAGATGGGGCGTTGTGAACAGAATACCGAAAAGGCCGCTAGGAAAAGCTCGCCCGAGGTCGCCCAATCATTCAGCAGCAGAACGAGGCTCAGAGTCCCTTAGCTGGAAGCAAATACATCTTTCTTTAAACACAAACTGCTTTGCTCTGGACAGACCAGGACTAAGGAGGGCTAAGGGGCACTAGCTTAGTATATTCACAAGGTCTGAATATTAATTAGAAGGATACTGAAAGCTCCACTGACCTCTTCAACCCTGCTCTGTTGGTATTTTCCAAACACTGAGATCAACTTTGCTCTCTTAATCCTCTTGCCTTCACAGAGGTGCTAGTTGGTGTCATCTGTGCCGCTTACTGCAGGCGATACCTGACCTCTCAGCCCGCTGCTTGAACTCTGGATGGCCCCTCTGTCTCAGCAGTTGTAAGGGTGCTTTAAGTCCTAACCCATGGCGCTCTGGTGTTTGCGTGGTAGATTAAAGAACATTGCTGATTTATCGACTTAAAATTGGGATTATGCAACGCTGTGATGAAACGCCCACAGTCAAGCGTGTCTGTTAAAGAAGATATGTGCACATGTAAAAGTATTCAAAGTTAGAATGCTCCTTCATAGGACTGTAATAAAATCTATAAAAATCTCATAGAATTATTGGTAAGTTTCCAAAATATATTTTTCATTTAACTACATTGGTTTGTAATTACAGCTTTGTATTATTTTATCATGTGTTTGACTCTTGTGTTGGTCTAGAGAACACTAAAATACTTTAACAAGTACTAATAGACTATTTTTTTTAACTTTTGTAATTCCAAAAAATGCAATTTGCACCTTGGGAATGGCAGTTGCAGTTCAACCAGATATAACACCGTTGTCAGTCATTTTGTAGTAATGACAGAACTGCGTTCTAAACAAAGGCGTAAAAGCAAACTGTGAGTCAACATTGTCTATGGGGAAAATAAATGGCACTTTTATTTCCTGAAGCCCGAGATAATTCCTCCCACTTTGCAACTTAATTGGTTTGCCTGTGATTATTGCTCATTAATTGTGTATTTTTACAGTGTAAGGTCTGGATTTAAACCCTAAACTCCTTTGATATGTTTACTTCTCTAGATCAAAGTAGTCAGGATATGTCTGCATAGAGAGATAATCAAAAGGAAAGCGCTGATAGTTCTTGCCAAAGAAGACGAATGTAAGGTTAAGGTAAAATTAATAACAATATAGCCACCAAGTATCCTGTCCAAGGTGACTGAGAGAATAGCAAGCAGCTTACAATTGTTTGTCTTCACAAATGATAAGCATGGCACAGACATATAAATTATTGCCCTAATCTTGCTATTTGTTGCAATTCCACTTGGAACTTTTTAGATGCATCTAGGCCTTTTGATCAAATGTATCACTATTTTATTTTATTTTTTTCAAAAAATGAGTGTGAGACTGCCAAAATATCTACGCAGAATCCAGAATGCAGATAAGACATTGAAGGTCTGTATCTGAATTTTGTGTTTTCAGTAATAGGGTTAGGCGGGATAGACTTTTTCTTCAACCGCCCCTCCGAGCTCCAGATTAGGAGATCTACAAATATAAAGCAAAACAAAATACACTAGTCTGCATTATACTTTATATAGAGACAGTATGCATTTGCCTATGCTCATGCAAATATAAACATTAAAACCAATATATGACACACCTCACGTCATAAGAATGTGGGTTGCCCACTTTACCCAATGGTGTAAAGACAATCACCTCCTCCTCAACATCACCAAAACAAAGGAACTCCACACATACACGTTTCTGGACTCCTGGACACACGCTGTAAACTCCATCCCTCACAGCCCTATCTCCATCAGTGGCCAGTCAGTAGATATTGTTGACAGTTTCAGGTACCTTGGCATCATTTGCACAATAATCTGAGTTTTGATCACCACATCCACAGACGCCGCTAACAAAGACACTTTGTCATAATTAAACTCAGGACTCTCTCAGTCAAACCACACCTCCTTCTTCTCCTGAACCCATCCTCCTGTGCTGTGCTACATGCCATTTCACCATGCTCTCTCTTACCAATAGAAACAAGCTCCTGAAAATACAATTTTTTTGTAAATAATTGGTCTTCCCACTACCAACCTGCCAGCCCTCCTTGACACTGCCACCACCCGCAGAGCAAATACCATAAAATCCCAGTCACCCTCTCAACTCCCTTCACCCTTCTTCCCTCAGGCCACAGATGCAGACATCTACTCTGTGCTATAAGAGCGTTAAATTCACAGAATGCGTAATTTGAAATTTATGCTATTTTCTTCCAGCTGCCACTCCTGTGTAATATGAGTATATATGTGTACATTATGTGTAGTATGTGCATGTTATGTGTGCTCAATGTTTCTGTTGGTACAGTCTGTGAAAACCAATTTCCTCCATGGAGGACCACAAATAATGAATCTGATATGAAAACACATGTGCACGCTTACATACAAGCAATCAAAAGAAATATACACCTGCAGTCAGGAAGCTCAAAGCATCCTGAATAAAGTTCAGTTACTATATGACATATGTCAGGTTAATGTGCTGTGAATTACTTACGTTTTTGGCATGAAAAATACCATATGTCTATGTTTTATTAGATTTATTGACCAATCCTTGCAAAGTTTTTTTTTAATTTTTGCAGGAGAGGCATCATGTTTTGCATCCACATTTTAAAGAAATGCGGTTTGTCGAACGCTCAGTTCCTGAGTATTAAACCGCTGAGCTAAAAGATAAATACTACAGATTTTCTCTGAGGGTAGCATTCCAAATATAGCAACTGATGGATTTGGGGAAAGGGATGTGTTAGATAAAAAAGAGAATTAATCAGAAATTAAAAATGTTAACCAATTGAGAGGCAGACATAAACATCTGATGGTAGAAACCAGATTGTTACATGTAGGACACAAAGGACTCAGAAGGATGTGTTTCAGCTAACTTGTCATTGGTGCTTTTATTTCACATATGGTTAACTTAAATAAGAGTGTGGCTGCTCAGGCTTTCCTGTATGTCCCTGTATGTGTATACGGTGCAGATATAAAGAGCAGTAATGCAGAGACCTACAGTCACTTATATGAATGCCTTGAGGATGATATTGTTTGTGCCAAGGTTTCATAATGCTAGTCATATGTCTGACAGCATAAATGTGCCCACATGTCAGGCAGTGATAAGGAATATTATGTATAAATGCATCTGTAGATTGGAGAAGGTAGAGAGCAGAATAATTTGTGCTCTGGTAAATCTGACCAGAAGCACACATTATACTTCAAAGAAATGATGATTCTGCTGCAGAAAAAAAATGACCTGTGGTCTGGAATAAAGCACTCAATGTCCCATTGACTGATACATTTATATACTAGTATCATCTAAGTTGCATCTGAGATGATGACAGAGAATGCCAAAAATTTTTACACTATATTGCTATTATCTACATAGCAAAATCAACACAAACATAAGCCTCTTTGTAAATAGTAGTAATAGGGGAATATGTGTGTATGCTTTTACTGAGGGCTAAAAAAAACAAATACCTCGGACCATAAAGACTGAGAAGCAGCATATTCCAGCTGTTGAAGAACATCCAATAAACATGTCATCTGTTTCGTTCTTTCATCCATCTACCAAACCAAAACACATAACTCCATTAATATTTAACAAATGTACCAATTTTATAAAAAGATGAAGGTGCATTTTATAAGGACCTCACCAATTCTATTTGAGAAAGTATCAGACGTAATCTCCAACAGACTGAAAGCTGCTATCTTCTAGTTTGATCACCTGTCTCGGCTGGTTTGTCAGATATGTGACGGGATATGAGGGGTGGCTTGTGAAAGTCTATCAAGCTGTCAAGCTGTTGATTGCAAGGCAATGGTGTCATTGCTCTCCCTCTGATGGATGATGGACGCTGTGAGGACCGACTGTTGGAGACAGATGACTGACTGTGATAGCGTGAGTGTAACTTTCCCCCAGTGAGAGAGAGAAGCAGGGCCTGGTTTTGCAGGAGTGAGCGGTGGGACTATTTCCAGCCTTCGAGGCAGTTAAAAGCCCTCAGCATGGGAAAAGGTACTTATCCGTCTGAGCTGATAGAGAGGGAGGGATGGGAGGAAGGCTGGGGGAGGAGGTATTGAATGTTGGTGGAGTGCACCACCAGAATTCAGCCTAAATCATTTGCTGTGAAAGCAGAGAGAACGTTAAATTAAAAATCAGGCAGGCAGAGTCAAGAGGAGACAATCAAAACAGTGGTCACAACTGAAGGTAAAACACGATTATAATCACGCAAAGGGCAATCAAATCAAATGTGGTAGACAGAAGCCCTGAATTTCACCCTGAGGTTCTTTGATTTACTGGTAGTGTTATTAGGTGCACACAGCCTGATTCATCAGTGGACCAAAAGCAGCAGGGGACCCTACGGTGGCGCTGCACAGGACACAACCCTTATTGCAACTCCACAGAGGCTTTGCACTTTATTTTGAGGCAGGGTTCTTCACATAAAAAGTTGGAAGCATACACATTAAAAAGATACTGTGCTGTTGACATTAGCCAGGATACTGTATGTATGCCACTATCCTTTGCATTATCTGGGGTGGGTGTTCGTGCTGTACAGATTTTGAAAAATGGTGACTGGATTTTGTGTGTGTATATATATATATATATATATATATATATATGACACTTGACCATGACAACCATGTGTGATTGTTGAACATCTAATTCCAATTTTATGAGCATTAATCTGCTACTATATTTTAGAATCCCTCTGCAGGAATTTGCTCCCATACAGCCACATAAGCATTACAGAAGTCCAGCACCTATGTGGGGTGAAGCCTGGTTTGTAGTCGCCGATCCAGTTCTTTCTAAATGTGTTGCATGCAGTTGAGATAGGGGCTAGGTGCAAGCCAGTCAAGTTCTTCCACACCAAACTCATAAAACTGTATCTTTATGGACCTGGTTTTGTGCATGCGGTCCCTCCCCAAACTGGCAACAATTTAGGGAAGCACAAGACTGTCTAAAATATAATTTCATGGTGTAGCATTAAGATTGTACTTGACTGGAATTAAAGAGCCTAGCCCAAACCATGAAAAAAAAGCTCAAGAATGAAGGAATGAATGTTTGGGCCATTAATGGATGGGTTCTTTGCCACGTACTCTCTTTTGCCTCCATACTTTCTCACACTGTACAGTGCCCCCAATCTTTCTCTGCCAGTTCTAGCTAAGCCAGAGATTGTGTTGGCAGTAAATCAGGTTCAGCAGCACATCTCTTGGCACCCCTTCATCCTCGGGGGTCAAACAAAGGGAGATACAGAGTGACGGACTGGACCTTTCCTGGGCTGCAAGGTCGAGCAGATGGCAGTTAAATAAACAGGTCAACTACTTGAGATAGAATGGCCTGAATAAGACAAACTGACCACACTGTCTGCTTGGAAAGAGCAGCTTCTGTTCAATCATTCAAGCCTCTATCAAGTGCGATACTGTAAAACAAGCAGCCAAATCAGCAACAATGACTTTGCTGGAGCTTGAATGGCAGCGTCCGCTCAAACAAAGTGCATAATAAACTCCACTGTCGCTGGCAGCGGAAGCGGATCATCAGGCAATTTCGCTTTATTCCTGACCAGCTTTAATTATCCTGCAATGAGGCCTGTCATAACCATTACATCATGTAGGAGAGCAGTGTAGCAATCCCAGGGGCAGCATCACTGGCTGAACCAATGAACTCCCATCTGGTCATGTAGATGTGACTGATGGCTGAACGGAGTGATTTCCTGCAATATGAATGTGCAGAAAGAAATTGTAGCTGTTGTGTGTACACTTTGTGTCACGTTTCCAAGAAGAAAAAAACAGCTATATGAACAGGAATTGTGGAAATTTTGCTCTCTAAACATAGACATTATGTTAATAGTCATGAAACAAATTCTCATCAACCCACGCTTATGGGCTCTCTGCGCCAGGCCACCCAGCATATCTCGCACAGTTTAATCCCACACTGTTTTTCCAGTCCTTTCACTCCCTGCACTGCTGATGTTCTCTTCTCCTCCCCGGCACTTATTCTGCCACGCGCAGAGCATTCCTCTCCTTGTTCAAACACTGAGTTCCTGCCCTTGCTAAAATACTCCCCTTCTCTTTCGGTTTCTTTCTCCTTTTTTAATTTTCACTCTGAGTCTGCAGCGCTCCCCACCTCTGGAATGCAGAGGCACTTTCCCAAATCCCAGGGAGAAGAAAATGATGCATTGTCTGACGCTTTGTTGTCATTGTGACTCAAGGACAGCAAAATAGTTTCTGAGGAGAAATTGATTGCAACGCGGTGTAGAAGTGGATTTTTATCTCTCAACTCTGTCTTTTTGACGTCTGCCTATTCTTCTTTTACTTTGAGGTGTTTTAAACAAATCTACTAATAGACTCAAATAGTTGTATCTATTCACAGGCAGGGCCATAGCTACAATTGAAGACACTGATTTTTTTTCAGGGAATTTGGGTGTTTTTAGCAACCTGGTGGGAGTTTACCTACAATTACGCACATGGTGGTTATTTGACAGGCGTATTCCAGTATTTTTGCACTGAATACACAAAGAAATAGTTCAACATTTTGGGAAATATGCTTATTCACTTTGTTGCTAAGAGTTAGATTGTATTTAGGAAATATGAAGTCCCATCCAGCTGCCAGTTAGCTTAGTTTAGCATAAATACAGGAAACAGGCAGAAGCAGGTAGCCTGGCTTTATCCAAAGCAAACACTTTTTTTTAATCCATAAACCACAAATGTTTTTTACACTTTGGGTTTCATACACTAGCTGTTTCCCCTGTTTCCAGTTTTTGTGCTAAACTATGCTAACATTTCCTTAGCTTCAGCTTCAATTTTAGCGTACAGATGTGGGAGTGGTATAAATCTTCTCATCCCAGAAAGAATTAAAACTATTCCACTAAATGTCAAACTATGCCTTTACATTTTATTTCTTCATAGTCAACAAAAATTAACTTAATAAGAGGCTGGGGATTTTGGTGCCTACATAATATTTTGGCTTTGGGGAATATATATATGTTTTGACACTTTTTTCCACAATAAGATATATCAAACTTTGCGAAAGTGTTAAATATAAAGCTTTGTCTCAATAAAACATCCTTTAAATGAAAGTTTTCTCATTTTAACAAAGAACTATCTGATCATCCATTAACTAATATCTCCCATCACAGGTCAGATTGTTGCCTATGAAGAATTTCACGCAGAAAGAGAAGAGTGTGTGCAGTGTTTTACAAGCAAAGAGCAAAGAGTCAAAAAACATAAACAGAATTGTGTCATAATATTCCTAACTCAGTGTCCACTTACTAACTTTTTCTGGAGCGTTAAACTGTTTTTTGTTTTGTCTTTCAACTCTTTCAACTGTTAATATGTGACCGAAGTTCTGCACTTTTCAACCAACTCCCAGCTCCTTGCTGCTGAAGGCCATGACATGTTGATGATAGCTCCGTAAAAGCATACTAAACTGAGTGAAATTGAGACCTTGAGTTGAGATTATTTTGAGTCTCAAACTACTGTGTCGAAGTCATGAATGCACTTTTTGTGTAACAGAAATATGTTTTTTATTCATCTTGGGATCCCCTTAGAGGGCCCTGACCCCAGGTCGGGATCCACTGCTCCATGCTATGTACAAATTTCAGTCAGCACTCAGAATGTATTGTGGCTTAAAACCCAGCACTATAAAGAACCCAGTTTCTCTCCACCTGATTCTCTTTCTGTCTATGTGGAGATGTGAAGCAGCATTTAGACCTTGATAATATGAAAAATAATGATAATAAATGTCATAATTTAATGGTGGTGAACTCAATAGTAGTTCTAAAATAATAGCTATGGCACTGTTGACACAAGTTTGGGAATTTTCTATAAACATCTTTGAACAAGGCAGAATAAATGACTCAAGAAGAAGTCTCTCTGTGTGGGAAACAAATGCGCTTATCTCAAGTTATTACTGGAATCTTTCAGTTATTATGAGAAAAACAAGATTTTAAGGCTCAAAAAGGATTAACTCACCAGGACAGATATCTCTGCAATGTATTATAGCTATTATCATTGTATATCTAAACAATTATGGCAGTAAAGCAGCAAACTATCATTACTGAATATAAGCTGAATAAGAGGAGATGCTAGAAGAGGTTTCACAAAAAAGATCTGAAGTTTTAAAGACGTCAAACCTGTAAAGCAAAATACCCACAACACACATTTGTTTGAAGGTGGATTATACTCAGTCAATTCTCCATTCGCTTTACATCCCTTTCCACTAGTGTGAGATAAACACAAGGGGATTATTCCTTTTAGAGCCGCTTCTTCTGGCGAATGACAAAACTATTACTGCAAACTGAGTGTGTGTATCATAAAAATATGCTTGTGAAATCTGAATGTCATTAATGAGAAGAAAAGCTCAGCTGTGGAAAAACTGCCCTTGAAAGTGTTTCATAAAAATACAAACGCTTCATAGTCACCAAAGACCTTGAAGGGTGTTCAAGGGAATAAAATCTTTTGCTGTCAAATTCACCCGAGGATAGATGTTTTAAAAAATGATGAAAATATGTTTTAAAGACATCTCTTGCAATAAAGCGAATCGGGTGACCTTTGTGGGACCTTGTCCAGCCAGAAATAGACTGTAAATGATGTTGTCCCACTTTTAAGGAGAAAGAAATGACGGGAAAAAAGCAATCAAGAGCTGAGTAAGTTGAAGCTTACACCTAATTCAAGTCATACAAAGTGTTATGTTCTAATTCTTCCTGAGTAGTAGATACTTCTCACTTCTTTTACAAACTGCATTTGAAGTGTCTGTAAGCAAAGAAGAGACATATTTGTGGTATGAAAAAAAAGTTATTAGTGCTGCTCTGCTGCCATGCCAGTGGAAATACCGCTACTCTCTCTCTCTCTCGCTCGCTTTTCTTTTCTTTTTTTTCCATGGAAAGCTGGGTTTGGGAAAAGGCTTGCCTCTCTCCTCCTCCCAAGCCTTCACATCCGGGTCAGTTGGGTTGGTCGGAGCTGTATGAGGCCTTCAGGCGCCCCTCGTAAACTTGTAAACGTCGAAGTTTGGAAGTTGTAAACACATCTCCCTGATATATTTGAATACATTTTGCATTGTTATTGTAGAAACTAACTTGCCCAGAAAAAGCGTGTAGCGCAGTAGAAAGTGAAAAATATAATGTTTATGTAAATTTGTATTGATTTATTGATCTATTTATTTATTTTTTATTAAAGTGATTTAAGGTCTGCAGGTGATTGTAGTTAATTGTAGTTAATTGGAAATGCTTGTATACATTTTATGGATAAATGGTCAAAGTTAATTTTGAATTTTTAAACTATAAGTGTCGTTAGTGGCTTTCATGGTCTTTCAAACTAGTCAGTCACACAGTGTTAGCTCAAGTTTGCATACATTCGTCTAAATTCTGCTTTATTTAGTCACTAGATCTTTTTTTGTACGCTGAACCTGTTAATTCCGATCGTTCAGACAGCACACGAAGGCATCACAAGTTGAGCAGCTCTCAGTTAAGGCAAAGGCAGACTGATGATCCAGCTGCTGTGCGTGTGAGTGTGTGCGCTGAAATGGATACAACTGGCGTTTACTATTGAAACTGGACACATTACAGTGTTGCGGTGACACTGGGGCACTTCAAAGAGCGATAAAACTTCTTCCACGGCCGCACTCATGTGATTTTCCCTTGTTTGAGCCATGTCCAAGAGCCTGAAGAAGAGGAAGAACCACTGGACTAACAAAGTCCACGAGAGTGTCCTTTGCAGGAATGAGGAGGGGGAGCTGGGGCTGGAGTTGAAGGGCGGCGCAGAGAATGGACAGTTCCCGGTTATCGGCGAGCTTCTCCCGGGCAGAGCCGTCTGCCACAGCGGCAAACTCTGCCAGGATGAACTCCTGCTGGAAGTCAATGATACCCCGGTGGCTGGACTCACCACCAGGGACGTCCATGCTGTGGTCAAACACAGCAAAGACCCTGTCCGACTCAAGTGTGTCAAACAAGGTGAGGTTTTCCAGCTTTCACACCAACTTTCCCGCATTTCGTAGATGTTTTTCCCCCGACATCTTTGAAAAAACCGTTAGCTTTTTGACACCGTTTTGTGTTTTGACAGCCGCACTATTGTCTCTTTAAACAGTCTCCCAAATGTCCGGTGCTATAAAAAAACATGTAAAGAAAATGTTCTTTTTGTGGTGCTTTTTTTCTTTTCTGTACTCCTAAATTAACATTCAGTCGTTGTTGTTAAAAGCTGTTTTAGTTGTGTTGGTAGGGTCCTGTTGCTATGTGTTTGAAACTGGTGTAGCTTTCAAGGGGGTGTGTTAACATTTGGGGCAGTCAGAAAATATACACTCCAGTGTTGCACGTAATTCCAGTATGGTTTCAGCTGTGCATATAACTAATTATAACAAACATGTAATATCATGTTCATGCTGTATTAACTGTAATACGTCTAAATCTAAGTCAACCATCATAGCTCAAGATTACAGAATGTCCAGTAGCACAGGTATGAAACCACTTGGGAAACATTAGATTAGATATTGGACTTTAAAAATTGTTCCAAACCAAATATATAGTCATTAGAAATCAATTTGACTTAGGCTATTTTACAAGTGAATATTTTATAATTGTATATTGAGGTGAAACAGTTATTCAACCTGGTGATTAGTCAATTGACAGAAAGTCAATTGTCAATACTTTAGCATTTTGTTTATTAGTATTAGTCATTTTTACATCAATGTGAAGATTTGATGATTTTCTTCTGTGATAGGAAACTGAATATATTTGGTTTTGGGACTGTTGGTCAGCCAAAACAAGAAGTTTGAATAGCCTACATCTACTTGTACTTTTTTCTTTTTACTATTTTCTGACAAAAACGATTAATCAAGAAAACAATTGAGAATGAAAAATGTTAGTTGCAGGCCTAGATGTATAAATGTCTGTGAGATTTTATGTGGATGTGTAACCTTTGGAGTACTTGTAGTTGTGAGTTTGCTTTCTTTCTTAAAGGAGAGAAAATTGCTCTACATTTGCTATTTAACCTTTGAATCACATATAGTTTTTTTGTGCAAAGCAGACATTTAAGTATGCCATATTTATTATCCAATTTCTGCTACATTGAGTGCGCTAAATTGGATTTGGAAAGGATATTGTATAAATATTAGAACAAATCCCCAAGTACCTATTTCAACATTATAGTAGGTGTCATGGGAAATGAAAAATACCATTAAGTATGATAAGGTCACAGTTATTGAATGCCACAGACACAGTAGAAGTCCCCTCAGGAATATTAGAGCAGTATTGCCGTTTCACTGGAGGCTTGGAAGATTGTGCTGTCCAAAGACTCCATAGTTGGAGACATTTTTGAATTGCAACACAGCAGCAGGCAGAACACCCATGTTGACTCTCACATTTAAAAACAGCACAGCTCATGTAAATTTGCCTAACTTGACTCTAAACTCCATCAGCGCTTGTCAACTTTGTCCGCTGGTTGTGGCCCTCTTATGTCACGGACACACTCCTCTGGCCGCCTGTGTCTTTGATCCTTGCAGCTAATGATGCTGGGTGTCTTGCATTGTGAGCTGAGGGGAGGATCTGTGGGCTCTCATTTTGGGGTGAAAAATCAGCAGAACCTTGTAAGAGGCTTTGGATCAAAGTCTTAGCCTGTGTGTTTGAATGTGTGTGACGGTATATGTGTGTGTGTGTTCAGCATCACACAAGGGATTTACTCAAAAGGCAGCCAAGCCTATATCAAACTAATTTGTAACTTTTTCCCATGAAATATTTATATCCCTCCAGTGATTGCTGAAGTGATTGATATTCTCCCGCTGCTCTGCTTGTGTTTGCTCCATTGGTTGTTTACAGTGTCAAGTTGTTTTTAATATGGTTGATGTCTACATTAAGCAAATATTATGGAGGGAAAACACTTTGCAGGATCCTTACAGCAGTGTGTCCAATAACACATATACTTATCAGCAGCACATTAACTCCTATAATCAGTTTCAGTAGATTCCTCATTGAGGAGAGGGAGGTACAGTATTATCGCAGTCAACCAGGCCTGGCTGATGATACATGTCCACTTGCTCTGCTGCTATAAAACAGTCTTTTAACAAAGTGAGTGTGTAATTTAAAATATTCACGGTAAGTCGTTTGTTTGTAACTCTTTTTTATTGATTTTAGAGCCAGTTTTTTTGGATGCACAGACTGCATCCGAAAACTTTATTTCAAATGGAAGAATGCAGATACTGTAGTTAGATGTAAAAGCATACAGACACTGCTATTAGCTATGAATGTAGCATAGCAGGGTGTTGTCATGTAGTTGGTGGGTCTGTTCGCAGAAAGGTCAATTATTGCTGCAAAACAAGTTTAAGTTTTAGCAACATTTGTACAGCTGAAACAATCGACAAACTAAATCTCCAACAATTTTGATCATTAATAAATCTGATTTTTTTTTTTTAAGAAAAGTGGACACATTTTCTGGTTTCAGCTTCTCAAATGAGAGGATTTGCTAGATTAAACATGGGATCTAAAAATTATAACAGAAATTTTAAACTAGAGCCTGATCAATGTGGGATTTTTAAGACCAATGCGGTTTGTCCAATATTCTGATATATAGGTAGATGTTCTTTTTTCCCTGCTTTTCAGAAAAACATTATGTAAACAAAGATTATACCTGACATTTGTTATGTGTAATTACCCGACCATAATGCAGTTTGAAAATAAACTTTTTTTATTTTTATATATAGTACTTTGAACAAAAGTACAGCTAATTATGTCAGCTTATTGCTGTGTTTTGTGTGTTTCCAATTGGGGAGTTGCAGAGTGCCGTAAGGTTAACAAACTATGACAACACTCCTATCATGGTTGAAGGATCCGTCTTCCATCTCTCCATTTCTTTTTTTAATTGTCATTTATCGGCTGTTATAAACACTGAAACCGATTTATCTGCATTTAGCTTATATCAGCTGATAATATCGGCATGCCAATTTATTAGTCGGGCTGTTTTTTTGTTTTTTTTTCTGTTTATCCTTTTGGTAAAGAAAGTATTGAAATGCTGTCAAATATTGAGAACATAATCAGCAGATTAATCAATAGTGAAACTAATCCTAAGCAAAAATATTGGGGCTGTCCCCTTGTTTGTGTGATGTTGTCTTTGGTGTTAGCTACTTTCACATTTACATGATGACACTGACTGATCCTTTTCATATAATCCACCGCAACGACACATGAAAAGGTGTTGCTAACCTTGATTAGTATGTATGATGAACTTTTTCCCAGATTGCTGGATTTACATCAGCTTAATAACTTTTTGTACCTAAGCTAATGCCAGTGACTATTCCTCAAGACGTCCTGATACTTTGCAATAAAAGCATTATACTGTATAGGAAAACATTTATTGTCAAAAGCAGATACAGACATTTTCTGTCTGTTTTACCTTGCTTTCTCAGCAGAGCTTGTTTTCCATTGTGCTTGCGCTCAATGTTGTTTTCCCACTGAGTTTTTTAGAAATCACTTAGGCCTGGGTTCTTAGATTTAGATAAATATAGGTTATTGTCAGAGCTGCTAGTGCTAATGAATGTAAGCATAAAAATGTAATTTACTCATCCAGTCTTGGTTGCACATGAAAAATGATTACATTCCTAAGCACACATGAATAAAGGAGAAAATAACATCCAGCAATAATGATAGGGTAATGCTCTTTTAAATTCTGAGCACTGTTTGTCAACATCAACGGTGTTCTTGAGTTTAGGTGAAGACTGTGATCAAACTCAGTTGTAAAGAAAACCATCACTCACAGTGAACAGCTGCTTGGTGTGAAGTGACCCTGGGTTACTCGCCTGTGCACAAGTAATGTTTCCATTTGAGGACATCATGCTCTATTAAAGACATTTCAGAAATTTGAATTGTCTTTTTGCATAACATCTGTTCAAATAGACAAACTGCGAGGAATTAAACCTCAAACCTTCTAGATATTGTGTTACAATGGGCCTGCTATGTCTGAATAAAACAGTCATAAATTGTGCTCTAGCCTCTAGCCAAGGAACAGTGTCACTGACCACTTTACATGCATGGTTGATTTCCAAAGGTTGTTCATGGCCTTTTTTTAATAATACATCAAGTTCTCTTCTGCACTGGTTCACTGCTTCACTAATGGCGCACTCTAATAGTGCTATCCTGTCTGGATTGCCAACTTCCATTATGATCTCCTCTGTAATTAACGAAGCCACATCATGATTCACACTTTCAGGTTTCTTCATTTATAGTGATCATGCATCGTGTTTATGCATTGAAGCACTTCATTTCCCACATACTGTAATATGACTTTAACATGCACACACACACAATATTGTGTCTTTTATTAGAGAGGTGAGGATTAGATTGGATTGCCACCAGCAATCAGTCCTGCCCTGTAATTAGGATCTCCACAAAACACTGATGGTTATGTAAGAGAACATAACGTAACAAAATGAATGTAACACAATTACATTCCCAGAGGCACAGTGAATTCTCATTAGAGCAAGACATTATGGATAATGTCAGGAACGGGCTGAGACTACTTCCCGTGGATAACGTGGCTCTGGTAGATTTGGAGCCAGTAAAGGTCAATATAGGCAATCTAAAACTAAAAAGTAGTCACCCAGTAACACAAACTATACCTGGCTGCTACAGTCAAAATTTTAACCCTCATAAAGCACTGATAGACTTGCTTTAAACTTTTAACTTGTTTGTTCATGAAGACAGTTTTTGTAGGTATGCACCAATTCTATTCTTGGCTGTTATTGACCCTTTTTAAGCAGATCAGATATCGCTCAGACACGCCCACTGCCATTTAATCTTTGTCAAAGTCATTATAAAACTCCTGTGCAACAATTTCTGTGCAATAACCCAGTAACTCTGCCTCTAATAAGCCACCTGTTTACTGGTTACCACTTATTATTTATTCATCATTCTCTCGTTCTCTATTTCAGTACTGTTCATACTGTTAATATTTTCATATTGTATATACTCTATACCAACCTACATCAAGTTTTTGTTAATAGTGTGTATGTATGTGTTCTCTATACTTTAGCCTGTGTCTGATTATATTATTGTATTATTTTATAAGTCAGCACATTGTGAGCAATGTACAATCCAAAGTCAAATTCCTCACGTGTGTACACATACCTGGCAATAAAGCTGATTCTGATTAGAATTGCTTGTGGACATACTCAGAAGTTAATGCAATTCATCGGCAAGATGAAGTTAAGCCCATGAAAGGTGGGGGTACTATGTGAGGATGTGGAGTCAGGTCAGCACCAAACTCTAAACAAATGAAAATACGAATGGGAGAAAACTTTAGAGAAATATTAAAGCTCTGCTGTTGTCTCTGGTATGATCATACCACCATAGCAGAGTTCACCAACCTTTTGTTTGCTTTTGTCAAGGGGCTTTTGTCTAGCCCGGCCCTGGCTCACGGTGTTCTAGCCCAGCCTGGGCCCAGTCGGGATTGCAGACCTCTAAGGCAGAGTTGTCGGAACTCTGGCAGGTAAAAAAATAACACGGATAAGTAATACGCATTTGATGCAGAATTTTGGAGTGTGCTGCTTCTCACAAACTGCAGTAAGAGTCTGCAGCCTGCAGCTAATTTAACCAACACATTGTGTCTGTTTCTTCTTGTACTATTCATCCCTGCTGTATACGACATATAAGACCATCGGAAAGTACCAGTCAAGAGACGTTTTAAGGGGAGACACACCACTTAAAGTATCCTAATACAACTCAAAAGCCAATCATGTGGTTCCTCTGACGTAAGGATCTACTAGTCATGCGTCACTACTACCACTCATGCGTAGTAGAAGTAGAACGTTTTTTAAACATTATTTGAGAAAAGTAAACATACCTTGTCCATAATTTTTTTTATCAGATTTTACTGGTGATTTTATACCTGCGGTTTTTATGTCCCCATGATCGTTTGAAGTGCAGCTATGGCCACATTCATTTAGACAAAGGGCCTGGTCTTGTTAGTCCAAAATAACTGGCCAGAAGCTTTACCAAGATGTCTGCCAACTGCCTGGACATGCCTATAAGGACTGTACCAGTCCTGTGACAGGTGTACCAGTCCTAAGTAACGTAAGTCACGTGACATTGTGAAACGGTCGCAATTTGGTTTGATTTAGGCAACAAAACTACTTTGCTATGTTTAGGAAATCACTGTAGTTTGGGTTAAAATCAGTATATTATGTAATTTATTTGACTCACTCAATGTTGACTTAGTTGCACAGTGGACTTAAACTCCAGTCTTCTGGATGGAAGTCCTGTGTTTTTTTGACCCATCCATCTGCCTCCTTATGCAGACTTTCTCGCTCTTTAAACTACATCACCTGGCTTCCTGCTTTGCTACCGTCATACAGCCACTAGATGTTGTAATGTTGTGACAATGACATGTTGTAATAAGCTGTTTGCACAATCAACCTATACGGCTGTTTAAAATGGATCCACTGATAAAAATTTTGAAAATAAAGTTTTAGCGAATGTTTCCTTTAGATAAAAAAAGTATCCATGTGATTAATCTATAAAAAGCTTTTAATGTTACACAAGTGCAGTGGGACATTATCATTTTAAATTAACTCTGAACTTTACACAGCACATACTGCCTTATGGCTCTTGCAGCTTGGTAAAAATCAACAAATTACCATTGAACTGAAATGCGATCAACTTGGAGCTTCATTAGAGGTTGATCGCAATTGAGGGGCTGGGGACCCCTGCACTATAGTAACCCTGTTGAGTGCCATCATGTTTATGCTTGATGAAACCACAGCTCAGGAATAAGGGATGATTCATCTCTTATCTGCTGATTAGAGGATATTTTTTCCACGTGCACTGAAAATATGCAGGCTCAATCATGTGAACAATGCTACTTGCATTAAAATGGTAAAAAGCAAGTATATCACATTACAAACCCATTCTGTCTACAGTCAGTCTTACCTTGAATAATGTCAGAGTAAACATTTAAAATAATCTCTGCAAGTCATAAATATTACTGCCAAAGCATCAAGATAAATTATCTTTATATCATATTCCCTGCTCCTTTCCCTTCATCTCTCACTCACTCACTTACTCACACACGCACACACACACACACACACAAACACACAAACACACTGAAATGCCCCAGTTTAGCTTCCTATTTCAGCTCCAGTGAAGGATTAATGCAGCCGGCTATAGAGGCTGTCACTGCATCTTTCACTGCCACTGCAGTGAGAAGCTCTTGTAGCTCTGTAGCTGTACTCTGGTGTGGCTGTGAACTGTATGCTGATTGAGCCTCGCTGAGTGGTAGCAGGTAAGGGCGGACAGTTCCAGGTCACCAGAAGGCAATCAGTGTGCTTGCTGGGTGCCCACTTAGCTGGTGTTGGGGAAAGTCATTACAGCAGCCTGAGCACAGGGGGGCTTTAGCAAGGCAGACATGGCAACAAGAAATGGCAGTACTGTTCAAGTTTTAAAAAGGTTGTTTTTAGCTAACAGCATGGCTCTAGGGTTCGGTTTGTCGGGTGGTCCGCCACTTTTGTACAGGGTTAAAATATAGTGTTGGACCAGAAATTGCTAGAGACATTAACTGCTCCCAGCGGATGCATCCTAACGGCTGTGGTGATGCCTGAACTTCACCACAGCCCTTCATGTTATGTTACGTGCAAAAGAACTCAATATTATGTCCAAAGTCAATTCCTGACCTTGGAAACAGCCATTGACAAAACAATCTCATCTCAAGGTCTATTTAGTAGACGATCTGGAGCTTTTAGTCACATTACACGATCTTCAGATCTTGAAATTAAGGCCCTATGAATTTTATCCAGATTTCTTTTCCTCCAAATTCCATGATTTTACGTTAAAAATATTCTTAATTCTGTATTTTACAATTCATTTTGTCAACAGAGAGTGTGTAATCGTGAAAATATTGTGTGTAATTGTGAATCGTGTAATCGTGAAAATATTGAAAATTATTTAAAATGTAATCAATATCAGTGAATTAATGTATCATGCATATAAATATTCAAATATATGCACAATTATTTATGGGAACAATTCACAATAAATGGATTGCAACAGTAAGATATTAAAATACTACAGTACTATTTAATAGAGACAATTCACAATGAATGGATTGTTGCAATACATGTACTGTGAATTGTCCCTCTATTAAATATGTTATTACTTGACTGCGGATAATTTCTTCCCCCATGTCTTCTGCAGGACTGCCTCCATATGCTGCTGAACACACAGTAATAAGTGGGTCTGATGGAGGCTGCTCTCACGTGGGCAACGTTCCTTCTTGTTGACAGTGTTTGACCAGAAATGGACGTAGCTTTTTCATTTTTTCCAACGGAATATCTGACTCCACTCATACAGCCATGAAGTCTTTAACGAGCTTGCGTCTTCAATCTGCCGATGTGGTTGCACTTTTCAGAGTTTATTTGAAGTGATGAGCTCTTGCTGACACGCCGACTCGATATGATGGCGTCTGTGTTTCCCTCATCGTGGAAATCATAGGGCCCTACTCAACCTCAGTCCATTTAGTAGCTGTTCTAGCGCTTCTGTCAATACTTTTATTTGCAAAAAAAAAAATTGTGGACAGGGGACAGCGTGGTTCAGGAGAAAAAGTGTTGTCTAGTAATTGGACATGTTTCTGGTTCGATCTCCGGCAAAGAAGGAACAAGACTAGACATAGCAGATCACACATAGTGGATAAAGTGATTTACTTTTTAAGGAAATATTTTTAAATGGTCATCTGGTATGGGGTGGCGATGGCGCAATGCGCAATGGTTAACACTGTGCCTTTGGTGTGAGAGACCCTGGTTCAATCCCCCACTGTGACCCATCCACCAATGTGTCCCTG
>JAPMOB010222286.1:0-25712 GCA_029875015.1 Lepomis gibbosus | reverse complement strand
ATGTACCAATCCTTAGCCTACATTCCCTGTCCTTTACTTTGATACTCTATTGCTCTCTACCTTAGAACTTAGAAAATCATCCAAATAATATATAATAATATATATAATAAGATCTGATGTGTTAAGCAGGGTTTAAGCATTTAGGTGTGCAATGATGGCAACTACAACAGCATCCCATAAAGACCTAGGCCACAACAAGTAATGATTACAGTGACAGTAATCACAAAAGGGTAAGCAGCTTACAACTGCACAAGTACAGGTGAGGTAAACACTGCAGGCACGGCGGCCAGCCCACCAAATACAGTTCGAGAAAACCCAACATAAGAACATGAACCAGTGTGGAGTAGGTCTGCATGTTCCAGCTCCACAGTCACAAGTAAAGCCACACATACCCTAAATAGGGCCTACTCTATTGGCACTATTCAAACAATAACTTGCACTTACTATTTGAAGGTCTTCTTGAAGTCCAGTCAGTGCCAGTCCTTGTTCATAATACAGTCCTTTACGGCGTGGTAGACAACTTTAATCAGTTTGAAAGCAAAGAGGGTCGCTCTTTAAGTATGTTCTTCTTAGCTGGATGGCGTGAACTTTTTAAGTCCTGGCTTTAAACATCAATGGTAGAATAACTTTGTGAGTTTTTTACTGCCTATTCTCCGTCGTGAACGGCAGTTAAAGTTGAACATGAGATTCAGACATTCTTGAGTCTGTTAGCAAAGTTGTTTATCAGAGTGGTGTTGAAAATAGGTGCCTGTGTGAAAGGACAGAAACTCGGCAACATTTCGGCAGAATTCACGTCGATGCAGGACGTCAGGTAAGTGACAAAAACAAAGACTTATTTCAGGAGAGTGAAGGAAAATACAATTATGACACAGGATGGCAATATGCCTGCTAAATTCAATCAAAGATGGCACGAAATGTCTTGCTCGTTTATGGAATGGGAAGCAGCTGCATTGTGCTCTGTGCTGCCCCCTGCTGAATGAAAACTAAATGACAGTCTGTACTCCAACAACGTTCACTACTTATTGCTAGGTCAGTGATTTCTAGCTACGTTTGCAGCTCAGTTAATGTCGAAAAAATTAAGATTATGATTTGTGTTGCAAATTTGTGTGATGCTGATCCTTATAGTTATCGTCAAAAGACGTGAAAAGACATGCCTCCGTTTCCACCAACTTTAAGTCAATTTTAAGAAAGAAGACATTGTTGAAGTCTTAATGCAGAAATTGCCCACATGAAAAACACTCACTTATTTCAGCTGTCTGAAGACTGGAACTCCCACGTTTGAGTTGACATAAATCACTGTATTGCAACAGCCTATAAATTCACATGATGATAGCTCATATCTAAGTAGGTAGTTGGCAAAAATTTCGCTCCATCTCAGCTGCCACTGGTAGCCTGGCAGTGTAGAGCAGATGGCGCTTTATGTATTTATAATTGTCCAAACATTGTAAGAACCTCTCAGTATTTGGATCCTGAGCACACTAATTAGCTTGATGGATATAAATAAAGTGCTTAAAATTTAGCACATTGCAAAAACTGTGTATGTGTTTGTGTGTGTGTGTGTGTCAGTGCTGCCTAGACAAAATGTATGGACTCTGTTTGATGATGAGTGTTTGCATCAGCATGAGTAAGCCCCTATCTATTTCTAAGAGCCAACTACCAGTGTACTTTATTCTACTATTCACCATGGTGTAATGAGGTGCTCTCGGCTGTGCCAGAAAATCATCAAAATATTTACGATCTTTCCCAGGAGAGCTGAAAGAATTGCTTAAGATGCCAGCAACATACATTTGTTATTCCTAGGAATGATTTGAGGGCAGCCCAACAGATACATTTGGTGAACCGAACTCACTTTGTTTGTTTTAATGATATTTACTATGAAGACCGCAGCAGGTGGAAACAGTGCATCCTGAGCAAGCTTAGAAACTGTAAGATATGTATCTCATGTATCTTGTTAGTTTATGCTATCTTCAAATTAGACATACCATCCCTTGTTTGACGCCCCAACATTTAACAATATGCTGTGGCTGATTAGTTTCCTCAAGAGGCATAAAAATGGTCTTTAAAAAACAACAACTTTGATAATAATTATTGCTGCAAATTATGAATCAGAGATTGTTTCTGTGTATCTGCAGCTAATGATGCATGCCAGCATTTTCTGGATTCCTCCTTGTATACAAGCAGCTAATTATACAAAAAGCTGTCATGCTTTTCTGCATTGCTTATACTGTGGCTGGTTCTCATAATGCCGGTGAGAGAGGGACACCTATCAGGTCTGGGGTGGTAAGACGGAACACCATCGATGGGCAATTTAAGAATGACAGTAACATTTAACACCAGCTGCCGTGAGGTGAGAGGAATATATTAGAGATAAAACAGATCGGTTCCTCTGGCCTAGACACCTCTAAAGAGGATTACGTCCGGAAAGATATTGCATTATGTGACATAACATGAATTAGTCCTGTGAAGACATAAGCAAATGGTTAAAGGAATGTTTTGAAAACAACAAGCTACAGTTTGTTGCCTTTACATTTCTGTTTGTGTATGGATGAATTACAATGTGTCACAAGGTCACGAGTGCGAACTAGGCTTTAGAGGTGCGAGTAGGCAGTTTGTTTGTTTTTTTACCTTTGGACAGAGCCAGACTAACGTTTTAGTGCAAAGTTCAGCTAATCGAATCCTGGCTCTGGCTAGATACCTAACGCACAGACATGAGAGTGTCAATCAATTTGCTCATCTAACTCTCAGCAAGAAAGAAAATAAGTGCAGATTTCCCAAAATGCCGAACTATTCAATTCAATTTAAATTTTTATTGTCATATGCACAGGAAACCATTGTCACACAGTGCAATGAAATTGTAATTATGCGACTCCTCCCAGCAACATCAAACATTAATTAAACACCCTAAGACATAAATAACAAGCGAGTCATAAATAACAATGTGCACAAAGTGCTTGTGCATGGATATGCCATGGAAACATGAGAAGACATGAGTGCAAAATCTACAGAGGTGGGTTGTCAGTAGTTGTTTGTGTCCGTGCCCATGTGCATGTGTTGCTTGTGTGGGTGTGAGCAAGATCGGTGGATTATTGCAGCTCTCAAGATCAGAGGGCAGTCTGCAATGTTGGGGGAAGGAGCAGTGGGTGAGTGTCATTGACAAGCCTGATGGCCTTGGGGGAAAAAAAATGTTTTTCAGTCTTGTTGTCTTTGCTTTCAGAAGGTAGAAGTGTGAACAGGTTATGCTTGGGGTGACTACTGTCCTTAATAATGTTGTGTTCAAGTAACTTGGGTTAGTGTTATGTGGTTATGCAACTTAAACTATAGAGAAGGGTAATGGTGAAATATGAAAATAATTACGTAAACTTTGTCCACTCAGACTATTACACAACTGCTTGTAGATTCCACCTTCATATTTCCATGTTGAACCTATAAAAACTGATATTTTTTTGACCCCTTGGGAGAGGCGGAAACAAGCTGTAAACAGAAGTTGATTCTTTGTCTGCCTTTTGGTGCTGGGCAAGTAGCGTGCAGTGGGTTTTTAGAGGTTGTTCACCACCTTCTATGGCCACAAACGAGAGTGATGAGAAACAAAACTGTAAAGTTGCAGAGCAGAGTTAAAAGACCAGAGTGAAAAGAGCCTGCGTCCTCCTTAGAGCTGAGAGACACTGTAGGGTCCAGTGATAACTCTCTGCGGGTTAATCTCCACCTCAGGTGATCCATTGTTGATATAAAAAAAATAGAAGCACTTAAAGCACTAAAAAAGTGTTCTCATTGCACAAAAAGCCCCATGTGAATGTGTAATGAGCACTCAGCGAGCGCATGGTCATCAGAAAGACTCACACAACACCCTTCAAAATCCACCATAAAGTCAAACTTGATACACATTCACTCAAGTACAGAAGGATCCTACCTCATCAGCATCATCTGGTTGTTTATGGAACATGGCGGCCACAGTAATTATGCGAGTACACCATTGTAATTTATGGGAAACGTGTCCTATATTGATGTAGAAGAATTAAGAAGCCTCCGAGGCTTTTTGACACCAATTCACGCAGGAATGAATGCAAAACATTCTCTGCATGTCACCGACAGCCGGATCTGCATCAACAACATTGTGCTGGGGAAAAGATTACACTGACGATGTGTGCGTTCAGTGTGTGTAGTCATCCAAACAGTTTGTTACTTCTTTTTTTTTTCTTGTTGTAAAGCAGCAAAGTTGTCTGGCCTCATTTCTCATAAACCGTTCCCATTCCATCTGTCTGATTTGTGCTTCTTGTGAAAGCACAAATCAGTAGAAATTTATAAATAAGTTAATGCTCTTCAAGTGAGACATCCAATGAAACTTAATTGAACATTCTAGTACATTCTTCTTTTCCCCACTACCTGTCATTTAAAGTGTAGAGACCTTCCATAGACCTGTAAAGTCCTCCAAGAAGATGTAATCTTTTATGTAATAAAGATTGCTGTACTCAAAGGCTTCACTATACTGAAAGGAAATGGCTGTGTTTCAAAAGAAAGACTTCATATCAAATAATTGCATAATAAATTGGAATGTCCAACATAAGAGTGACATTAAATATTCAGCAATTTAATTTGAACATTCTCTCTCAACAGTTTTTTTGCAAAAATTCACCACTTCAAATTAAAATAAAATGATGCTGGAGGGTGGGCAAGATTTATCTGGAATAAACAGACACTGCTCTTTGAGCAATTAGTCTCTACTGTCATCTTTTCACAGGGACTAAAAATCCTTCTGCTCCCACTTAAAATATCAACAACTCTAACCATGTGGGCAGGCTAAATAAAACGGCTTGACAGAATGATACGCTTTTCTAGCCTGACCCTCAACCCCAGCATGCTTGTTTTCTTTTCCTGCAAACTTTTGCGTAGGTTTGGTTTGTCGGCTTGCTCTTGTATGCGTATTTGTGTTTTGTTTAGTTTTGTTTCCAGAATTAACATCAAACCAAAGCAAACACATTTGTTTTTGTGATATCCTGCTCAGCAGTCCACAGGCTCCCTTGTGAGAGACACAAAAAACTCACAATAGTTCGACTGACACAATAATTACATCAGAATTGTGGCTTGTTTCATATTAGTATTTGAATACACTATTTCAGATACTGATGAAATAACTGTCAACACTAATGTTGCCATTTTAATTTTACAAAACTATTTAACATTTTGCAAGTAAGGAGAAATCCTGCACAAATTGATATCAGTAACCTAAAGTTAAGCCCTCAGCTAAATGTCTAAGTAATTCAAAAACGTGCAGGAAGGGATTCTGAACACCACAGAATCGCCCTATTCAGAGTTAAAGGAATAGTTTGAATTTTTCAGAAATATGCTTATTTGCTTTCTTGCAGAAATTGAAATAAGAAAATCCATACCACTCTCAAGCCTGTCCATTAAATGTGAAGCTACAGCCAGCAGCCGGTTAGCTTAGCTTGGAATAAGTACTAGAAAGCAGCCAATTCCCCCATAACTCTGACTCTCGCTAATTAGCACGTTAGCAGGTTAAATCTTGTTTGAAGAAGGCATAATGTTGAACTATCCCTTTATACACGAGCATCATAATCCACAATCACAACTGTCAGGATATAATGTCAGTGGTCAGAGTGTACTGTAACTTCTTTCATTTTCAGCCATATTGGTTGTTTAGAATTAAAATACCTTTTATTATATGAACTGAAATTTGTAGGCCTATTGGTTTTATTCATGGTTATGAGGTTGTATATTCATTTACTTACATGTGGACTGCAAATATATTTTCATATTAGACAGCACCAAAACAATGAATGTGTGGGCGCATAATTTACAAACTTACGTACTTAAAATGGATTTGAGCTGTAATGGAGAGACATAACATGTATATATGTCACAGAACGGAGATAGACTAAATGAAAGTGTGTCACACAGCCTAATCCCCGTGATTGTGTTCTTTGCCCAGGATGGTGCCATTGTTTCATGGATCTGTTGATGGCAGGCTTCCAGCACAATCTCCTTTGTCACATCTGCAGCTCATCATGCCATCTCTCTCTTTTTTTCCTGGAAGCAGCCTTCTTATCTGGATTTGCCTCTTCCCTTTCTTCCATTGCTTTAATGCATCTTGTCAGATTGAGTGTCTCCGAGTCACAGCTCTCTCATTTTTTGGATTATAGAGCCCTCGAGGGTTTGTGTTTTGGGGTTTTTTTCTGCAACCCCGCCCCCGCTCTTTTTCCTGTATAACTTCCTCTTCTTTATCCTCTCCTCCTCCTGTTTTTGTACTTCTTTTTCTCCTGAGATAGTAGGCAGGTATTCCCAGTAAGCCTCTTACCCCAAACTGTACACCTCCATCCTTCTCTTTGCACCCATGATTGTAGCCAGAAGTTCATGTTATCTAGGAGAGGGGGTCCATATGTCACTCCGGCATTTTCAGTCTTTATGCTCTGCTGGATCATGTTGAGAAGGGTCGAGGTCTCCACCGCCTCAGGGATTCGTACAACTGCCATGCACAGTTATCAGTGGTTACACTTCAGAATGCAGCTGTGCCAAGTGGTCGCACATCTATATCGCTATCTCTCCCTCTGCTAAACCAACAGCTTCGGCAATATGTGTGAGGCCAGAGCGCAAAAATAAAGCAACAACGCAGCAGGAGTGGCCTACTTAGGCCGGCAGTTTGATGTGCTTCCGTTTCACTGATTTCACAACCACAAGTTCCAGTAAGACTTAGCTTTTAAAGCCCACTGAATGGTCTTGAGGGTCCAGACCTCACAAAAAGATCAACTTGATGTCTTTTCATCCTTAATGTCTTTGGTTTCATTGTAACAATGCATTTAAAATATTCATAGAGGGACTGAGAGCTACAGAGGGCATTTGCGTTTCTGCACCAGCAGACTCAAGGAATTTCCTCTTTGTTTTTCATCTAGAATAATGGGATTGGTATCATAATGTAACAAGTTTAAACTACAATCACCATCTTTATTTTTATTTGTAATGATGTTCTGAATGAAATCACACACGGAAGTCACAGTAAAATTATCCTTTGTGGTTTCTTATCTTAGCTGTTAATGCAGATTTTCTGAGCAGGTTCAATGAACCGCTGTCATTTATTAGGATTTTTACATCAACCTTTTTTCATCTCCACAGGAGGCTGTGTTTGTTAATTTCTCACATCTCTGCACAGGATGGAAAGTTTTGCGGGGATGAAAAAGGAAACCTTTCCTCCTGTCTTGTCCCCCCTGTTCTCCTCCTCTCACTCAGCTCGGCACCCTATGGTGTGGCAAAGCTAAGCAGACGGCTGTCCAGACTCCCCAGATCATTACACAGGAATCACACAGGGAGAGGTGTGTGGGAAGTGGCTGTGACTCAATGTGTGCACCAGTGTTTACTGACATTCATCTCCATATGTCGCGACCCCTGCTCATCAGAGACTATGAACGTGGATTTGGCTTTGGTTTGGGGGAAATATAAATGCATGCAGTTGAATGTGGTAGCTGCATGTTACACATTCAGCATCACACCAGTTAAGATTCCATCTCCACAGACACAGTTAGATACGTTTACATTTTTCCCGTGTTGCAACATGCAGACTGATCTGGTATAGGCAGGGTAAAACACACTGTTTAGATGATACAAATTCAAATTCAGAAAAATCTCTCAAACCGCAAATGAACACCCTCAAATCTCAAATGAAAATGGCCAAGCTCTTGTGCCGACTCCAATTACATTTTGGCATATCAGTATGAGAATACATACTCCAGAGCAAATTAAACCCCCTTGCTTAACCAACCTCCCCCCAGCAATTCAATTCTATGCAGTGCTGAAATCACTTCCCTGACTGCACTGCCAATCTCTCCATATGAGGAGAGAGATTCACTCTAGTCTATTTCTGAAAGTCTAATAAGATGAACCCTCACACTTGCCATGCTTAGATAAGGAGTCACTTGAGTGTGTTGAAGTGTTTACCATGGCACAGGCTTGCCTTCCATGTACATAATACCCCCTCCAAATATATTAACCCTTTATTATGCTTACAAGTGATTCTAAAACACATTTGTAACAAAACAGCATTGGACATTCATGGCGTCAGTGCTTTTCATTGAATAAACTATTTCATTTAATAACACTCATATTTTACATAATGGAGAATATTTCATTCCAGTCATAGCCTGTGTTTAAGTTGGTCATTTATAGATGGTCAGGATAGATGCAGTAACCCTTGTGAGATGACCTAAGGGGAGATTGGCCTGTGATGAAGAGGGAGAAGATAAAAAGGTTGTTCAATCGGTGTTCTTTGGCCTCACATCTTATTATAAACCTTGCTATCAGCCTTAAGGCATACAGCCCCCCTCTGTTTATGCATTCCTTCTATTAAGTATTATTGAGTGCCCATAGGCCGTGCTGCCATTTCATCATAGCCTGTTAAATTGCAGAGTTGAAAGATAGCCTATCCCATCGGCTAGACTGCTGTGAATCGCTTTTGTGTATGACGCAGAGCAGAAAATGTCATCTGCTGTGTGATTGTGGTGTCCTCTGAGAGGCCGCATCCACCTCCTATTTCAGATGCATCAACTTCCCCCGCTCTCCGACTCCCATGCGAGCACATAAGTCACCGTGCGATGGCTGGCATTTAGGTTGTTTTGAGGAGGCCGTGCAAAGTGCACAAGCAAAATGAAGCGCGTTAGTTATTCATTAATGAAATCTTCTATTTTTTTTCCCACGTTAACAGGGAAAGGTTTGCACACGTGTCACTGCTGGTTAATTTTTACACACACTCCCACTCAGATTAGCTAAAATGGTCAACATAATATCCTCTCTTCACTCATCTCTCAGCGTGCGTGAACTAGTACATACAAGAAATGCATACTTCTCATCCAGTCTTCCTGGAATGACTTTTTTTCTAATTACAGCCCTGTCTTTTGATGATATTTGTGCATATTTTTAGAAATACATTCCAGCAATGACCAATGTCTATTTATAACCGTTGATTGCATGATCACTAGGGCACAACGTAGCAGAACTGCATTGGCGGATTGTTCTCTTTGAGGTACTCGTTTGCTTTGATTATTGCTGGTGATTGCTACAGGGGCGAGGGCAGTCACACAAGCAGCTGCACGCACACACATACTCCACAACTCCCTCAAAATGTGACCTGCAGTAATCAGTGTAACTGTTTTGTAATCACTGCGTGTTGATCGGAGTCTGGATGAAGGAATGAGTTTAAGCAGAATACAGTAGAGTCAGCCGCTGTTTAATCTACTCAGCTCCTAGGTTGTAATCCTCTTTCTTATACCCTGACCTCCAGGGCTTAGAACACAAGACTGAACACACCAATCTTATTCAGATAATAATAATGGGAATCACCTCTCCTCCTTCTGTCCTGTGCCCCTGCTTACACCATAGGCCGCTATGGATCTTTGTAATTATCCCTGCGCTGCAGATGGCAAAAGTTGATTAAAATCCTTTCCAAAAATCACGCTTTGTGCCCATTTCTCTGGACAACAGAATGTAATACTCCACCTGAACGTTCAAAGTTACATTAGCTGTGAGGGGGGCCGCTGTGAAAGTGGTTTATCAAAGTAATTGGTGCTTTTCACTTTGGCCCAGGGTGTGAAATGGAAGGTAACAGACGTCTGTCTGAAGGAGATGTAGGTCACTGAGCTTCCTGCGCTCCAATTGATCCCATCAGATAAAAGGGGAGGTTCGTTTCTATGGCTGCTTCCTGCCACGACACCATATCAGATCTGTAGCCCCATATTACTTCCTATGTTTGAGGAAAATCCATGTCTTTTGAGACTGCTGGAGAGGCCATGTCAGAGTAATTACAGCACCATGATATCATCTACCCCCACTTAACCTCTAATGGCCATAGAAGCTAAATCCCGGTATTGTAGCCTCCTTTTATTTGCTACAATCAGGACGGGATTTTATTTAGACTTTTCTATGAAAACAATTGAAACAAGGTGATGAGAAGCACAGTTGATAGGGAATTGCTTAAACTTCCTGTAAATATGCTTTATTATGATTTATACCAGACAGTAGTAGGGAATCCTTAACATGCCTCCCCTTAAGCATCTCTCGCGATACATAGGTCTGTTTCATGCCACAGGGTTAACAAGGAGCTTAATGGAGTAATCCTTGTCGGCTGCGTGTCTGACAGACTGTCCTCTTAGTGACTTATTCCCAGAGCCACAGGTCAAAGGGCACAGCCCAGAAAATGCACTACCCACCAGACAACTCCATAAAAATCTGAGAAAGTGGCAACACGCTAGTCATTTCTTAAAAAATACCATTCACAATTGCGCTTGATTGGTTTCTGCAGACAGATGCTTTCCTAAATGGCCACACAACCCTGACCAACCCCAAAATCTGACCCCCCCACTGCTCCCCCTCCCTTCCACCTTCGCACACGGCCTGCACAACGCTCGCCATCCGTGGTGGATTATGGGAAGGGCCTCAGGGCAGGCTCACTGGCTGGTTTCACTGTCTGCTGGGTGTGACCCACATCCCTCTTTCCGGCTTATCCTTTTGTTCCTGCGATCTCTGAGTACCTAACCACATCTAATCCTTTGTGCTGCTTTATTTCAGCATTAGATTTCATCTCATCCAAGAGTCTTCCTGATGATAACCTTCATTCCCCTCATCAATTGGTTTTGGTTGTGCACTGAATCTGTAGTTTGCCCTGGGTTCAAATAAAGAGAAAGAAGTTCCTGTAATTTGGAGTTTTATGTTCTGATCTAATCCTATTTTATCACCCAAAGTGCGTCAGATTAGTGGACAAGAAATTACTAAGTTGTATTTGACAGTAAAAGTACTGTTTGTGTGGTGTTCATACCCTGAAACGTACCATGATCACTATCCGACAGTGAATTAATATATCCTACCCTTAAATCTCTTTGCTGCTTTCAGTACATCATTAGCTCACATATTCATGACTGTGTCACATAACATGTTACTTTTCAAACTGAATTCCTACAAACCCCAGACAGCATGTCAGAACAAATATTCCATGCTACAATAACCACCGTCTATTGATTGATCCGTTCAATACAACATAAATATAGTGTGACACATCAGTGTTGACATATTTATTTCTCCCCATGAAAGGACAAGTTCCGGGATGAGATATGGGGAGATGTTGGCTTCTTGTTTTGGCTGCAGTAACCTGACTGGATTTCTCTGACGGAGATTCAAATCATGTTAGCTTTCAGGTTTAATGTTTAAAAAAAAAAAGATACCACAAAGAGAATAGGCCATTTTTATTCTCCTCTCCCGCTCACACAGACATACACATTTATGGATATGTGTGCATACACACAGACACAAAGCTCCCCCAAACATACAAAAACAAGATTTGAAATTGGTCAGGGAAGCCCCCCTTGAGCCACCTGGAGCCCCACAAAAACTAACTCAGTGTCTGTCTTAATAAATAAATAAAGCTTTCTGCATCTATTATACATGAATATATACTATACAGACATATGGAGGATATTAATGAAACCAATGCTATTCTGAACATTGGATAAGTTATATACACATACATACATATGTATACATATCATGCCAACCTTACCTTTATAACCCTCTGAAGAGTTCAGCCTACAGTGTGTCTTTCTTCTTGATTTGCTCTGTGAGTAAAAATAGCCCATCTCCTCCTCCTTTGCTTATGCGACCTTTCATTACAAGTAGAAATTAAAGACTTTAACTCTCTCTTGATTAAAGCTACATTAAATGTAAGGCAAGTTTTCAGCCTTCACCTGTTAATGGTCCAGCAATTCCTTGTCTCACTGTCATAGCATGTGGGGAAATAATGTTGTAAGAAACACTTCTTGGCTCGGTTAGGTTACTACTTTCATAATAAGCTCCATGCACGCTGCTTCAGCATGTGGGGAAATCCAAAGCTTGATTGGCCTGCCTTGTCTTGTTAAACTTGCTGAGCTATGATTGGACTGTCACTGTTTTGGGAGAAGTGTAGCGAACGACCACTTGCAAAATATGTTTTAAAATCCATAATTTAAATCTGTCAGAATGAATTACATTCTCCCTCGTGTGAGTGGATATATCATTATATTTATCATGTCGTGTGGGGGTAGATTCGGCACATACCTAATTTTTCCGTGTAGGAGACCATTGTGTGAAGGTGTAAACTCACAATCTCACCTACATAATTGAACCCAGTACTGTTACTGGTTCTGTGTATGAAAGGAGTCATAACCTTTCAAATTTTGTGTAAAACACAACAGATTTAATACATAACAGAGGGTAAATACTCCTAAAGTCTCCTTCTGCATGGTCCTAATTTTCCACCTTAGCAAAGTCCGCACCTGCTTCCAACACCTTTCGCTTCCCCTTTTCGATGCTGCGAAGCCTCTGATTGGCCAGTCAGGATCCAATTTATGATTTCAAAGTCACACTTTTACACTTTGCTCTCCTGTGTTCAAATCTCATTTCCCCATAACCCTTGACTGCCCAGCTGTTTTTGACACCAACTTGCAAAACTTGGGAGAATGAAACACCAATTTGATCATCTGGGACTTGCATTTGGCCAGAAATAAGCAGTTAACAACCAACATTGTTTTGTGAGGATTAATGATAAGGATGCAATTACTTATTAAGTGTCAATTATCGAGGTGAAGAAGAACTGGTTTTAGATGAATAGAGTTATTGAACTTTACAGGATTTTTTCCAAAGCCAAAAGGGAGGTATAAAGTGAATGTCAGAAGACGACAGAGGTCATGTTTTGTCTGAACATGTAGTACGCACTCACACACCCTCTCTAACACACACTTATGCAAAAGGCAAAACTTGGCAGTCAAACCCCATAACTACTCAACAAATTGCTGTCCAGTCTGCTGTAGGCCAGTGTGCATCATGTCTCAGCATTCGAACGACAGCTTTGAATTGCTTGTTATGCAGTTTCTCTGGAGTGATCTGCTTGCACATGCAAGCCACAATCTCTGTGCAGCAGCAGCTGACTAGGGTAAGTGTGGAAATAATTGTCTGTCGCTCCTTGTTGGCTGCTTTGACGTCTGGTGAATCCCTTTGTGGTGCACTAACAGAGTTGTTTGAAGTCAGCGTGGTATGCAGTGGCATGGCATGGGTACGCTAGTTCACATATGGGGTGCATTCCACGATCCACACAGTGTCAGTCCGGCTGGTGGGAAGATGAGAGGTTGGAGGGAAGAGCAGACTGAGCATAATAGCTGTAGGTCTGACCCCTGTCAGATGCCCAAGACAACTTCTGAATGGAGATTTTATATATCATATTGTGCTTTCTTTCAGAGACAGGCCAAACGCCCTGACACTTACAAGCAGTGGTTTCCAACCAAGCATTTGTCGACCATTTTAGAATATTAGAGCTGTCGCTTGATGTTGCACATAGTAAGCATTGAGGTGAATTGTTGTGTGTAGGCAATATAGTGATGTTTTAGGTTGTTACAGACAATTGTTTTTTTTGCTGCTTTGGTACTAACTTCTTCCACATTTTTAAATTTTATTTAAGTCAACATATCTGAAAAATTAGTAAAAAACAAACTAAAGGAAAATAAAATTGCCTTAGAGCTCACTATTGACCCCCGATGATGGATGTTGTTTACTGTTTATGCAAGCATTGTTTCCAAATATGTAAAGAGACATTTTTAACTTTTCATCAATTTTACACTTGTCACAGGGGGACTATTGTTCATGAAACAAATGCACACTGGTAGAAGAACAAGGAAGGGTGTATGTTTCCTCATTGTTTCTGGTCATGTTGTTCTATGGGGAAATGACTCCCAGTAACTTGGTAAGAAGCAATGTGGTGTATTTGTATCCAATTTCTTCCCAAGCTCACATGGAATATTCAGAGAGGGACATTCACAAGTTGAAACTCTCCAACAAAAAAATTTTGTCCACTCAAGTGTCGCTGAGTGATGTATGCCTCCAGTGTGAGCCGGGCTGCAGTTTTGCAGCTGCCTGCGGGGCAAATGTGACAAGCACCGAGGATTTTAGCGCTGCTTTTTCACAGGCATAGTAGAGATGCCATTTGAAGTCAGAGAGGAATAAATATAGCCCCAAGAGAGTGTTAAAGACACCAGTCTGTGTCCAGACTCATGTCAGATGTGCCGTCCTTTCTGTGCTTTAGAGGGTAGGGAAACTAAGCATCTCATTAGGTTGCACCAACAAGGGTAGGGCAGGTGAAGGGCAAGCAACGGGTTCCAGGCCTAATGCTATGGTGGGTTATAGGATTTTCCATCCCTGCAATTCAGTCTGTTCATAGGGATGAACATATGATTTGTCTTATCTAGAGTGCTGTGGCTGTGGTGGCGTCCCTCCTGGCCAACATTCTGCTGCCTGCCTCTGAAGTGAAAGCATAAACAGTTAACCACAATCAGTGCAAACGTCACGTAGTATCATCTCCAACTTGCTAAATGCTAATTACATCTTGTCTGAGTCGCAGTGTACCATATGGCCAGTGATAAGATTTAAAAAAACACCCCCCCCCCGCAAAATCTTATCTCAGACGGACTGAAGAATAGCTACACTGAAATAAAGTCCCGATTTTGAACAGATGTGCACATCAGAATTTGATTCATTGGGCGAGGATGTGCGATTGGCTTTCTCTGCTATCTAGGCTGCTGGTGCTCGTACTGATCTGCGTGCACGCTGGCGGATAATGTCTTTAGCAGGGATGAATACAAGCCTGGATAAGTGAGTCTGCTGAATAAATGATGTTTATAATCATAGCCCTGGGTGTCAGCTAATGTGCCTGGGGAGATGGGGGGTGGGGAGCGGGAGATGAGGACTTCCAATCATCTGTCCAAGCAAGCCTCTCCAAGGCAGATGATAATGTGGGTCTAAACTGCTGCACGGGTGGGTAATGGGATTGTGAGCACGCTGGTCTCCTGCTGGATAAGCTACCCTGATCGCCACTGACCACTTCCCCTGCTATAGCCAGAGTCACAGCGCGGCTCCATCTGGTGTGTGCGCGCATTGAAGTTGCAATTAGGCCTATCACATATGAGACAAAAGGGCATGAATAGGTGTGCCGGTGGGAAGGTGAAAAGGTAGTGGTTGTACACATTTCCTCAGCCAGAAAGTATAGGAGAAGAACAAATAAAAATCAAGGGAGGGCAGTTCAGGAATAAAGGCTCAGGATCATATTTGTGATTAAACTTTTGTGAGATTTCAGTTCAAGGAGTCGCCTCCAGTTATCAAGGTTCATGGAGGATTCATGTTCTGGCATCTTCAGGAAGTAGACAGAATTATAAGGAATTTAATTTGAAGCTGCAAAATCATCATTTAAACACTGCAAAAAAAGAAAGGTGAGTCATATTAGGCTGCATGCAATTTATCAGTGTTCGTTTGCTCTCTGTTGGTTACTTTCAACCCGTGGCCGTTGTTCCTCTTTGTGAATGCAGCTTGTCTCAGTTGGCCACTGTTGTAGGTCTAATGACTTTCCTGTCGGCTCTTCCGGATCGTTTTTTTTTAATCTGGACACAGATGATTAGAACCAGCTCCGGTGGTTACCTCGCGTTCCTTCGAAAACTCGCATCAACCTGCTGATCGCCCCCCCCCTTCAATGGCTGGCATATACCGTTCATAAGTAGCTGAATATGACGCACCTTTGCACGTAGGCCTATTATTAATTCAATGTTAAAATAATCTTTTCTTGAACTTTAAAAGGTCAAGTGAACACTGCTATTGCGGAGCACAGTGTGTGTATATGAAAGTTTTATCGCCATCATCACATCCTGCCCAAAGCTTTGATGATAACTGGCTGATTTGGTAGCGGAGAAGGGTTCACACCGCCATAATAAAAGGCGCTCCTGAGCTGTACTTTGAAGGGCATCTATTAAAGAGATGTAGGTTCGTCCTGAATGCCCCAGCCCTTACGTGACAAGGCTGTTTTCACACACTGCAGTTTTTTCATTAAACTATTTCTTGGACTCCCTTTCTCTCCCTCCATGAGCGCCTCCTGTTATCAAAATGCGCAGATCAAACGGAAACCACATTACCTTTCTAAAAATCCGAACAACCTGGCTCCTATGATGCACCCCTATTTGGTCCCTCTTAAGCCTACTGTAGTTGTATTTTCAAAACAAGAAATTATTTCAGCTGTGGATTTTGTCTTGGCTGAAGAACGCGACATCTTTTAAAAAAAAAAAAAAAAAGGGAAAAGGCCTCAAAACCAGAGCCCTATCTAAATGAGGCATAATAGATGTGAGAATGACATAACCATGCTAAAGGGATGTAAGCAGCCTGACAGGAACATCGCTTCTAGCAACTCCTGTGTTGCATTAGTGATGATTTTCCAAGAGGAGCTCACAAAGAGTCTTCAGAGCTGCTCTCCTGAGCCCCAGCCAAACCCGGAAAAGCCCCAAAACAAGAGGCCATGTGCACACGGGTGAGCGCTCCCTGACACAGCTTCACACGTAGTTATTCATAACACTAACCCTCAACACTGGCCAAATCTACCCCCCCACTTTCAAAGAAAATATATAGGTCATTTCGGTTCTAAAAATGGCTGCCGCTGCCTGGGGCTTCCTAGAGCATGAAATAGACTTTACATCACGTTAGCCAAGCAACGGCAACCAGGAAACTTTGCCTTTTTTTGGTAGTTACTCATTTTTCATCCCCATTTGTTGCTGTAATCTAACATATGGCGCCCCCCCCCCTTCAATTTATGACCTGAATAAGATATCAGGAGTTTGCCAGGTTTGGAATATGACAGCTGAGGCTAAAGTCATGTAGAGATTTAGATAATATGGTTGCGGAACACTCTACAATACTTTCCACCTGTGCCTTTTCAGACACCCCCCCATCCCTGTGCTGATAAGCAGGAATTCAGGGGTGGATTTAAAAAATGCTTTGGATGTGCAAATGCCTGCTGATATGGCAGTGAGGGTAGTCACATGACTGACAGCACAATTACTTCCTACCTGTTTGTAATGCTACCAATATCCCCTCAACCACAGGTGGATGAATTATAACAATATCCACTCTTCCTCTGGGTAGTGGCTGCAAAACACAATATGCAAAAATAAGCTGGTCTCGCCTCTGTTGTGGCTTTGACAACTTTAGACTTCAATTTATGGAGGCTAACTCGGTTGCAGCAAATTGGATAATGCAGTGGGGAAATTTCTGGAGTTCCATTTGTCGTAGTTTGGAGTTACACATTTCCAGATGCTCTTCCTCTATAACCATACTGTCTCATTTTAGTAAAAAAAAAAAAATCCTCCTTCCTCTCTGTGTCCAATGCATAAACTCCCCGGTGGCTGCCCCTTGAAATTGCCTCATGTTTATTTAAACTCACAGGACAGCAGTGGAGCGTCTGGTGCCCCATTCGTTTTCTGTGGTGTTTTCTTATAGCCAGCCAACCCCGGGGGCCATTCATCAGCTGGGCTAAGTGTAGCTACAGCGGCAGAGGGCTAAACAGCACTTCACCACAATGAGTGTGACATCAACTCTCCACACAAACCAGCGGGTGTGTCACAAAGACGCACAATTACAGAGGAGAAGGAGGGAAGAGGTGGAGGAATGACCATGGAGAGAGGGAGACCGAGAAAGAGCGACATTGAGTGTCTGTCATGTAGCTTCTAATTTTGGTTCTGGCTCGAGCACTACTTTGTTCCAGCACAGGCTTTTATGCCACGAGCAGGAGCTGGATCAAGACAGACAGAGCGAGAGAGAGAGAGAAGAGCTATTGAATTAGCAAATACCACACACACAAAAATAATGAGTAGGAGAAGAGTTTAGAGTTGACTTAGAAAATAAAATCCAAGTGGTGATAAGCATGGGTGCCAGCATACAATACTGTTTGTCTTGTGTTTTTAGAATCAAAGCTCTTTTATGTCTTTTAAAAATTGAATCTAATGTCTTGGTTAAAAAAAAAAGAAGAAAAAATTCACACACAAATTCCACACAGACACAGTAAACGGTTTAAAAAAAAAGATCTCCACAAATATGGATAAAAGAGAAGGACTAGCATTCTGGTTGAGTGGAGAGCACAACAAAGGGAACTCAGGCTAGGATCCAAATTAGAGGAAAGATGAAGATATGAAAGATCAAAACCGAGGAGGAGGAATGAGGAAAAAAAGGAATTGCATTTGGCAAACACTGACATCCAGCTGTGCCACACTGAATCCAATTTTAAAAAGGCAATATGAAGTAGAGCCAAAATGTAACTTACATGGGAAATAATGAAAAGATTCAGACATGATCAAGAAGAGTCCACACAGATCGGAAGTGAATATATCTATCTATTTATATATACACATATATATACACACACATAAATATTGTGTATATATATATATATATATATATATATATATATCTTCATTTATTTCAATATTTAAACCCACTAAAAGTTGTAAATACAACTTTTGAATGAAAGGCACAGGAAAAATCAGACAATGCTGATATCAAAAGAAAAATTACAGTACAAAAGTGAACAGTTAGTTACGCACGTACAAATCCCTCCAGGTTCAACGTCCTCCAGACAGGGAAAACAGAAATATATCTGACACAACAAAAGGAAAAAACCAGAAGGTCCATCAGCCAAACTTCTCTTTATTGCTTTTCCTGCCTGACAGAGTCACGTCAGCTCCCCGGGTCTTGCAGAAGGCCAAAAAAAGCAACTGCTGTGCTTTTCTAGTTTCCCCGGTAGACGGAGTGGCTCATATTTACTTGATTATTTGCCTGCCTATTAACCGTGCTACACAACACTCCACTGGGCATTTAGCGTCTGATTCACAATATCAAGACAGATGACATACAAAAACATATGAGGGGATTTCTTCTTTTTTTTAAGGTTATTCAAGCAAGATCTTTCATAATCCATTCCCAAATGAGCCTTTATATTTGTGATCGTGCTTTAATTCGTTGGTCCACTGAGTGTAAAATCAACCAAACCTCTAAGTGGTGCTGAGCGTTTAAATATTCAACAAAAAAAAAAATCTGGGCTGCAAATTTTTAAAGTGCAGGTCAGACGCCAGTTGTGGAGTAAGGAGAGAATTAAGGATATCTTCATTTAATTTTTTTTAACAGTTACTTGATAGAGCTGACTGCACGCTACACTAGTGGGAGAAGTTTCACAATAGGATTGATTACAGACATTTAAAAAGAAAATTGGCACTGGACGCCTCTACTACTTTTTTTTTTTTTACTGTGGCTTTCCAGTCCTATTCAGAATCATTTAAATTTCCCACTTTCATTTAGTCAAGATGTTTTTGACCTTGTTGAAGAAAAACATGTCTAAGCCTATCCGATCATCATTTATCAACTGTATGGGAGGTTAACAAAGCAGAGAAGGGTTATGTGACATTCTGCCCAATTTTTGATTTCGGAGGTGGGAGGATGGGCTGCCGGCTCATATACGATTGTTTACACATTACGGTTCCTTTGGACAGCTCTAGTGGGGAACAACTGGAGGGAAAAGTGCTGTCACTCTGTACTGCTCTGGGTTCTTATTATATATAGCCTCTTTGGTATAGGCACATCTGCATCAAGGGACCGCCACTGTCCAATCCCATTCCTTTTCCTATTTGCAGCAGTCTTACTCTCTCTGTTTCCTATTAAAATGGGAAGAAAAACACTAAAACAACAAACATATATGATTGCCACAATCTTGGAAATCAAGTGATTGATTGGAGTAGCAGGAAATTAGACTTATATCGCTGTCAAGGGTTTTCTTTTTTCTCCTGCATAAAAACAAAACAAAACAAAACCCCCAACCCTTTGCCTCTCCTCTCCTCTCTACCTGCTGTAGCTTGGCATTTTCTGCTGCCTGACAGTAGGAGATTCATGCTACCTTTGCCTTCCCTGCAGCCATGCTACAGAGAGAAAAAAAGAAGCCATGGCACAGCAAGAATGTAAACGCACCAATCTACTTAAATTCAGCCCAGAAAAAAAACAAAACCAACCAAGAGATCCTGGGCCAAAATGAAACAGGTGTTGAGATTCAATGTTCTGAAACATCAGTTCTGATGGATTGAGGAGTGAACAGGAGGATGGATGTGGTCAGGGGTGCGCGATGTTGCTGTTCTTGCGGCTTGAACGCTCTAGTGTGCATTAGCCTGGGTCCAGTAAAGGAATGCGTTTACCAGAGCCCTTTCTCACCCACCCCCCAATCAAGGAGGGCAGCCCACCCTAGGAGAGGAAAGGTTACCACTATTCTGGTTCTAAGCAGAATCTCTTAGCGCCACACTCCTCTTTCACACAGGGAGCAAAGTCAGGTAAAAGCCAAAGCTTTAACAAATCTGCTTTGAAGTTTGATTCGTACGCTGCCTGATGCAAGACCTCTAACACTCTCCTGATCCAGTGCACAAAGGGGAGAGAATGACATCATGTACAAGAACCAGGATCTCAAGAGTCCGGAGATACAGAGTACAGGATCCAGTCTCAGCGCATCGGGCTAACGCCGTCTCCGTTCATTACCTGGCCGTAGCAGAGGAGGAAGCGGCAGCTAGCTGTGTGAGGTATTCGCGCAGTTCCTTGGCCGCCTGGAAGCGGCCATAACGCTTTTTGGGTCTGGTGCACTCGTCCAACATGGCCTCGAGTTGTCCATCTTTGGCTATGTGGGCGGGGGGGTCATGGAGGAGGCCCCCAGTGGTGCCCCGCCACGTAGCATACCGCGACAGCAGGTTCTGGCACACAGCATAGTAGTTGTGGTCCACAGTGACCCTGGAACAAAGGGAGTCCTTAGAGAAAGACAGGCAGGCCTCCCTGTCACACTCCTCAAAACGGCTCTCATACCACACATCGTAGCTTTCCGGCTTGTCTGCAGGGAGACGGAGAGACAGTTAAATGAACACAGCGCAATAAAAACACACTGATCATAAAAAAAATGTCAGTGATATTAATAGAGTTGTAGGTGCACAACATTCATTTCAAATATATAAAAGCATTTATTGGGTCATAACCCTGGTTCTTACAACCTTCATGAAGTGAATATGTAAAGAGACTGGGATATGTCTTACACACTTTGATGAAAATCCAACCAGCCTGTAGATTACATTTTAGATGGCTTCTCTTCCTGTGTAGTAAGAGCATTTTTCTTTTCACCAACATAAGCAAAGTGATTACAACCAACTGTCTGACTGCATCTGAACTTGGAGAACAGCTATTTTTCAAAGGTTTGTGCAAATTATTACCCAAGAAAAAAAAACTTGGACCACAGGCTTGCAGGGTCGAGGTGCCACTTTTGACATCCCGCGGGCGCTAACAGGAAATTCTTTTTCAAAGCACAGCCAAACAATTCATCTACCGTTTCATTTGACAGAAATGAACCACTTTCCAGATTTATTGAGCAAATAAAATTTGTTCTCCAGCTCATTTCACGTTGCTTTCTCTCTTTAGAGGGATTCTGCGGGGAAAGGAGGGAGCTGAGAAAATAACCTGGCATGATGAGAGAGCTATTGGGTTGTGCATTAAAAAGCAGATCAATAACATCGTAGGGAGGGGGGGGGGCACCCAGAGGATGCAAACACATAATCAGTGTATCAGCGTTGTAATGCACTTCTCCTCTGGCTCATCAGAACAACTCAATCAAAAAATCCAGCACTGCCCTGTTAGCAAGGGGCCCCTGTGGCCCCCCGAAGAGGAGGGGCACATCAACCTCAATCAGTGCGGGTGATGAAGATGGATCTGTCTGCGTACGTGTGCCACAAGTGCACACACACACACACACACATATATATATATATATATATATATATATATAAATACATACATATAAAAAAAGATGTATGCAGCAAGGTGAGGGGAAAGCAATTAATGTTTGAGAGCTGGCCATGCATCACATCTCAGCGCTGATTGACAGATGGCATCAGGAGGGCGTCCATTCTTGTTCACTTGCACTAATGGACAGACACACATGTCAGACAGAACGGCTAAAAAGAACAAGGAGGGAGGAGAAGGTTCATACTCAAGGACGAAGATGAGCACAGCAGAAGAACTACTCTGAGACTCAACTAAAAGCTAAAAGAAGTCTGAGGTCTATTTACTTGCACCACAATCCCCTCTGTTCCGCTCTTACTGCTGGCGTGAGTGTAACAAAGCTAGAAAATTTCCAAAGCAAAATGAAATTTCCAATTCAAATGAGTGGGAGAGCAGTGGACAAGCTAGGCTGCCTAGACTCTCAAGTCTCCGGCGTATCCAGTACCTTCCATGTTAAGGAGCTCAGGTCAGACTTGTATACATTCACCTCACTCCTCTGCCTTCCCAGCGCTACACAGAGAAGGGACACTGGGCCTGAAATGCTTGTTAGCGAGGCCTTACTTGTGGCATTCAAGAGTACAAGCCGGTTTTAACAATGCATGCCTGTGTTAGAGTGCATTATTGAATGTGAGAGAAAGAGAGAGGCCGCGCGTGTGCGAGTGTTTCAAGTGCTGTTGCATTTGTGTGTGTTTGTGTAAGTCTGTGAGCGTCTCGGAGGGAGAAGAGAATGAGAGTGAGTGAAGTGTGTGTTACATTATACAGCATGTGTTTCCAAAAACCACTGGGGGTGAAACCATCCTCAAAACGCTATAAACTCAATGATGGGGAATGGTTCCTTTCGCACCACTGGACTGTGCAAACACACGGCACAACTTGAGCACAGCATGTGTTTTATCTCGCCGAAACCCGCCGCATCCATATGGATGCCAGTAACAAGAGGGTGGAACTGCGCATGAACTTTCTGCGTGTTTGATTTGCAAATCAAGTGGTCCCAGTTTAGACTGATGAGATTCGCGCTGCACACTTTAACTCGCTTCCAATCTCAGGCTTTAATTGTAGGGATTGGATTCCCTGCTTGTGGAGCCTTGGGAGGTTACATCGCCTATTTCCTACTGCTGTCCCGACACATGGCCGTGACCTCGTAATACTCATTACAGCCGTCATCCCTCATCTTCCTGCTGCGCCCCGGCACTTGGCACACACACAAACAGATCCAACACACAAAACAAACAGGGAGCACGTAAACATTCTTAAGGCTTAAACTCTGACTGGCCAGGGTAAGCAGCTTGAGTTGACAACCTCTCAATGTGTCATCCTGACAAAGGGAGTCTCAACCTGGTTTGTGCCTTGGGACTTGCAAAGGGCTACTGTGACAAGGTGGAAAATTGCAGCTATTGGCAACCGGGTGAATATACACACACTGAGTATGGGACACACACCCCAACATAATCACACAGGAATTAAAGTACAACCTGAGGGGGAAAAAAACAACAGGGCATGTTGGAGTACCTTGACATGTTATACATCTATTTGCGGTTTTCTGGTGTCAGATCTTATAATTTGGCAGAGCAGCACTTTACCTCTGGATAAATTCATCACAATAGTTCTCCTTTAACCACACACACATGCGTCACTATCTTTGCGGGAAGCAGTCATTGGCAAAATGCATTCCCTACTATCACAACAAGCGCCGCCCTGTAAACCTGTGGGGTCCAGTATTTTGATCCCCACAAAGGTGTAGGACCCCACAAGTATAGTGGGCTCCGGGTTTTGGGACCCCATGAATGTAGTAAACAAGCCCCACCCACTCACAGAGACTACTTCATATTTGTCACAGGGCACAATGGTGGAACTTGAACACCTAGCGACACAACAGTTTATCACTTTAATGGGATTTCTGCAGGAAGGAACAGATCTAAGAGCCCGAATGGGTGGTCGTCCCTCTCTTTGAAGTAGCCCCTGGAAGGGGGGCTGAGCGGTAGGAAACTGCCACGCTGAGTGTGTGATGTATAGCTCTCTCTGTCCTTGTTATGAGGTTTATTCTGAGAGGCAAAAAAAACTAGGGCAGCGGAGATGGCTTGTTATCCAAATGATTGTTGCTTTGATGGGGACGAAAGTGTCAGAGACAGAAGGGGTGCTGTAGGAGTGTATTCTTAGAAGAGAGGAGTCCTCGAGCATGTGCAGATTTGCCCACAGCCGTTTGTCCCTTGGGACCTTTCCCCCCACCGAAACTTCATCACTGCCTCATAAGCTGCAGTTAACAGTTATATTTCTGACAAAGTGCGGTATTTTCTAGAGATTTAAAGGTGTGGTCAGTTGTCAAGATATACAGTCATCCAGGTCATCCAAAGAAGGTTAAAGTCAAGGGCCACTGGACTTGGTAGAAGATATCTTCAACCAAGTCCAGTTGCCCTTGACTTTAACCTTCTTTGAATAAGGTGTGGTCAGTGTTTGAATCACATGATTAATGATTAATTATCAGTTTGCAGTTTTAGAGGAGCACCAATCTTACACAAGTATAAAACCACCAATGACAGCTCCATAATGTAAATACTATCCTGTACAAATGACCGGCGTGTCTCATCTTACACAGCTCCAGAGGTGGCAACATTTAAAATGTATGATACGCAGGTGTTTGTGAACAAAGATGAATTGTCATGGCAACTGGGGGAATAAGATATGCAAGGCATTAATCACAGACATATGGACACACACCTACACACAGAGCACGTGTTCAGATAATGACGGACGTTACCACTCACTCTGCTTGATCAGCCTTTTGTCTGCCACGAGCACATTCTCGGCATCAACAACGATGACCTTCCCGTCGCGCGGGCCGACCGCAAAGTTATCGAAGCTGACATCGAGCAGGTAGAGGGCAAACTCAAAGTCGTTGTTGGTGAGTTGCTCTGCGATGTCCATCAGCTGACGCGCCAAGTCTACCCTCTTCTCCCAGGGTGCGTTGTAAAAGCTCCACAGCTCCTCGCCCACATAGTTGACAGCTACCATGCGCCCACATGCTCCCAGGTACTTGGCAAACGGCCACCCTTCGTCTGACGGAAAGCTCTGGGATGGAGAAACAGATGAGAACAGAAAACGTTGATTTAAAAACACAGATAAAAAGAAGTCAGTCTGTGTAATGTAGAGTTGGCTGAAAGAAAAACAGAACAGCCCCGTTGGCTGTGAAAAGCAGAGGCTAACACGAGAATGGTGAGAACCTTCACACTGCCAGAAAATATTTGTTTAACGTGCACAGAAATCAACTTCTCAATAAAGAGAAACAAGAGGAAAAATCCCAGATGCCAGACACAAAGTTGCCGAGTGCAGACTTGGGTAACTTTTGATACACAATTCTAAGTACAATAGTTGAAAATCTGCCAAAAGGATCACATGAAATGAAGCCCGTACTGGGTATAATAGATTAAATTTAATAAAAGAAGAGCCAGTTGGTGTTAAAGCCCTACAGCTATGAGCTGATCTACGCTGTTAAACCCAGTGCTTCCACAGAACTGATAGGAGGTGATTTGTGGTAGCAGCAGTTAGCAGGAAAGCCTTATGTGTTGTGATGCAGCAGTGGGGCGATTTAAACAGCTGCATGATGTTGGCTAACCGAGTTAATGCAGTTTGGGCGTGCTGACAAGAAATTGCTGTGTATTACAGATTAAAACTGATTAATAATAACAAGGAAATACCACTAGCAGGAAGTGGTATCACTGCTGCAGCACTATACCCTATTCCTGCTCAGATTTACTTATTGAGGTCAAACTAAAACAGAAACACATGCACCATCATCTGCAATCACTCCAACTCAAGTGGCAAAGCGGCAACTTCTGCACAGGCAAACACACAAAAAGTGAGTTGGGTGTGAAGCAGTTTCATTCTATAAACTACAGGGCTGGATTCTGCATGTCTCGTCTATCTCTCTCCATGAGCTCTGGGGTCTCACACTTCTCTCCCTACATCACTTTGTTTTCTCTTGGTCCATTTCATTTCATTTCAATGAGTGGACAAATTAAATGGCCTCTAACTTTTACAAC